>BJBW01008701.1:0-19148 GCA_004320125.1 Scolopax mira
TATTTTTGTCAGTTAGGTTGACGGTTGGACAAGGTGATCTTTAAGGTCCCTTCCAACCTAGAAGATTCTGTGATTCTGTAATTATTTATATAATTTTAATTTATGCGATAGGATTCAGTAATGTAGTTGCATGTGAGGAGTGGTGTTATTACCGCTTGTTTTTTAAGTTTAAACTTTCCTTGCCAGACTCAGTTTCTTCAACATTGATTCATGTTAACTGAACGTCTGGTTCTTCGTGTTTTTCACTAAACTGAGTTGTCTTTTCCCAAATGCTCATAGTATTGGCACCTACAAGAAAATATTAACGAGTAGTAACCAGAAGCAGGCAAATGTAAGCAAGTTACCATAGCAAGCAATGGTATTTTATGTGTATATATATATATATACATATATACATATATATAAACAAATTTATATACATCATGAAGGCCATGCAAACCTTTTACTGTACCTATAATCCAGGCAATCCAAATTGAGTTGATTTGAGTAGATAGTAGTCTAGATGCCTGTCAAAATTCATTATTGCCTTACAAACAAGTGTTCCAGAGGACACCACATTTAAAAGACTTGTTGCTTGGTGCTAATTAGCTACCTCTGTTATGTGATAAGGTAAACTAGGTATGTCTATCATTATGTAACTTGCTATGACACTGGGAAGGTAAGCCTTCTATTGTTCTTACCCTTAGAGTTTAAATATATTAATTACATTCTTTTTTCATATATAGTAGCATCTGCAGGTATCAAATAGATTTAGAAGTCAAAATGTCTCTCTTTTTTTTTTTAAATTAATAGGTCAAATAAGTTCTGGACAAACATTTATGCTTTAGAATTGTCTATGATTAACCATATCATGTTAAATAACACCTTTGAAAGCCAGTTTGCTCAAGGATGTTTTAAATAACAGCTGTCATAGAATGTCCATGAGACAAGGAGTCTATTTTGGTGTTATAGGCAGAAAACAGCAACTGAGACTGCATATGTATTTTTACTTGCTTGATTCTCTTTGCAGTAGAGAAAATAGCTTTTCTAAAGTTAATGGAACAATTCTACAGTTCAGACAGGAATGGCAAGTTCATCTGCCTGTTAGCCTTATATCTCTTGGCCATGCATCCCTATAAAAGATGCAACTATTACACTACCTTGCCAACTTTTCTTATTAAATCTTTATAATAAATGTCACTTAACTACAAGGCAACCATGCTGGAAGTCCAGTTTTATTCTAGGCTTTTAGATCTGCTTTTGAGTAATCTAAAGACTTAAAGTAAGCTTTGTGTATCATGTATACTGTATGCCTACTCAAATACTATTAAGATAAACTTCTCCACAAAACCTACAAAACTTTCACAGCTTATTGGTAGGATAAGCTGTGAATTTTCCTTCTTTTTTTCTCCAATACTTTTTTAAAATGGGCACACACTAATTAAATTTTTAATCTCATCTGACTCCTCCTTCACTTAGCAAATGCAATATACTGGATATGCCTCACTTACTGCATAATAACCAACTCACTTTGAGAAATGCAACTATGCAAGCTGAGAATTAGGACTCATTATGCCTTTGGTGAGGGTTCATTAGGATTGCATGCTGAGGGTGCTGTCTTAATTAGAAATGAACCTGACCACCTGAAAGTAATTCACACTGGCAGCCAACTGTAGTATTTTCCAATTTCTGATTTGTCTGGCTTCCATCTGCCAGCTTTATCTCTTAGCAGTGACTCTATCTGTTAACAACAATGATGATGTTCATAATATCATGAATTGCATCCTGTTTCTTGGGTGCAGTGGAGTTTGACAATTTCCTTCACAGTATGAGTCTGACAAGGGGGGCTGCTATCTATGGGGCAGCCATGATCAAGATGAGGAAATGTGACGCATCAAGTATATGACAATAAATGCAGTTAATGACCTTGAAATGTAAAAATTCAAAACAAAATCTCCTGTTAAAAAAAAATATTAAATGAACAAATAAACTTTCTGCCATCATTGCAACTACACTGAACTGATGCATGAATGGCACACAATATTAGACTTCACTGTGCTTACTAGCATCTATTGGTACCTGTTTCAATGATATCTCAAAGAATCTGTATTCATGTAACCCACCAACCAGAAACTAGAACTTTTAACTGGAGTTTTATTTTTATTCCTGTCATATATCAGTGCAGTCTCAGGACAAAACATGAGGAATGGATGCAGATCTATAAATTCTGTTTTGATGACATGCCAGTGATTTAAGAAGTCTACATCATAAAACCTAGAGTTCAGGAGTATGAACAAGAGGAAGCGACTCAGATTCTGATTGAGATGCAAAGAGTCAAAATGGATGGAAATTCCTTCCTTTATTTCAAATAGAACATGAGACCATAGGCATGCTGCTAGTCTATCAAATGCAGGAAAAAAAATATTTTTAAAAGTGCATTTAAACAGCAGCAACATGTTTGTCAGACTGTACTGCAGGCTGATGCATCCTCCTCACTAGCCAGGCTAATACGAAGCAGAAATTGCAGCATCTTGAGCTCCACTGAGATTTGTTTACTTTTAGCTCTGACACAATCTGCTTTCATGTAGCCACATTTCTTGAAAGTCAGGGATTAAAAATTGAGACAGCTTTTGCCATGTTGTATGAGGTTAATTGAATGCTTTCCCCGAGAGGCCTTTTTTCTCCAATCACTTCTGAAACCTGTATTAATAGGAAAATTTAGTATGCTGTACTTCTTGCCATATTGATCATTACTATTGCATAATAGTACTTCGTCAGGTATTTAATGTCTTACCGCTCATTCAGGGGCTTCCAGGACAGTTTGCCTACTTTCTGCATTTGGGGTGGAGCAAAACAGTCGTTTACACCATGAAGGCGAGAGTGCTTGCAGAAAATACCTCCTCCAACTGAAAGAATAGAGATATACTAAGTGGAAGAACGACTATAGAAAATATTTAGTTACACCTCTCTGTGTTGAGATCTGCAGAGAGGTTTTACAGCATTTCCACATGCTCAGCATTTCTTGAGAATTGAAGCCTAGTCCTGAAAAAAAAAAAAAAGAAAAATATTGTTGATGTTTAACTATCACTGGGTATTTTGACTTTACTAACGTTCCGAGGTTGAAGCCAGAAGGAGTAGAAACCTCAAATATTTATCACATCTTTGTGTATACAGTGTCTCATTCAAGCATTCAGTGCCAAGCCCATTTTGAACTTTTTACAGGGATAACTTATGGAAAGTAGGGGCACACCCCATTGAATGGCCACTGTAGCAACAAAGAAGTCTTGCAGGTTCTGTATTCCTAGCGGTACACAGATGACATTCACATCTCCAGAGCAATCAAGAGCAACTGTATCTGGACAGGTATCTTTAGAGCCCCATTCTTCCTCTCTATTTGTTCCCCACTGTACCTTACTCTGGGTTGCGACAAAACACAAGTATTTCTCACTCCTGCTAGACTTGCATGCTGTTTCACACAAAGATATCACAGTTATGAAATTCTGGCTCTCAAAAGTAAAATAGCTGTGCGACTACTTGCAGAAAGTGACACTAAGCTCTTTTTCTCAGCATTCTCAACTCTAGTGATTGGTGTGCTGTAGAAAAGATAAATAATGTTTATTTATTCCCTGGCATATGTATATCATATTGGTAGAAGACCAACCCTGGGGCTAAGGAATTCACGGTAGAGTACTGTGGTTTAAGGTTGACCACACCAGTGGTCGGTGTTTTTTCTGGGTTTGGTCTGAATTTAGGTACAGTTGAATTTCTGACGTTGACTTTGTGAATACCAATAGATTCACTGAGTTTTTAATTTCTAATTTACTTAAAACAACAACACCTATGTGATTTGTTAGTCTAAACTATTTGTTTTGAATAGATAGGTTTTTCAACATCTCTATGAGAAGTATTCATCATCACCCTCTCTGTGACACAATCCTGTCTCTTTTGATTGAATTTATATACAGTAGTCTATGCTGCTATTTATATTCTCCCCCCCCCCCCCCACCCCAGTTGCACCTCATCTCTCTTTGAGTGGTATAAACAACAGGAAAGCACAGAGAAAGGTTTATATAGAGAGATTAAACTTGGCTAGGATTCCTGACTCTTATAAAGAAAAATTCTTGCACATTATGTACTGATGGAACAGAGGACAAAAATACTATATTTTATTGAAAGAAAGCCAATTATGAACAGTAATAATATAAAAGATCACTTAAGGTTTGAAATGAATACCATATGCAAAACTCTTCACAAGCCAGAGTAGAAAACCACAAGTGACAAAAAATTCTCAAAAGAATATTCAATATTTGAACCTGATTGTTACAATAAGAAAAGAATTAGAAAATAACAGAGAAGCTTTTAACACTTAAAAAATAATTGAAAAGTGTAAAAAACTGAGAGAGTTCCTATCTACTCCTATTAAACTGGAGCATTAAACTGGATTAACATAAATAATTAAATATCAAGATGTAAGGGTTGGGGCAATTGCAGTTTACTGTTGAAAAACATAGATAATCCTTTACAAAGTAGAAATTGCTAAGAACCACAGGCAAATCTTAAGAGAATTCTCAACAGTGGATCATTGCTTCTCCTTGTCCAGCTTAAAATCAGTCAGCAAGTAATTGCAAAGTTGATCATGACATACATATTTGATTGTTATTTGTGGCTTTAGAACCAGTTTTAAACCGCAGAAGTCAATCTAAGCTAATGAACTAAAATCACTTTGTTTTGTTGGGATATCTGAAGACTATTGATGTTTCCCTAATGTGAGCTATTCCATCCCTTTTTCCATGCACTTGAAATTTCTTGTGAAGTGAATGCTAAAGATAGTGTAGACTGGAAAAGCAAGAGATCATCATGCTAAGAGAGTAAATGGCTATCTAAACAGTGATTGACTGCTGCTAAATGTTTCACTGTAGTTCTAGCAGCTTTAGCACTAGAACTTCAATACTAGTAAGCACAAGACTGTGTTCTGTTAGTACATGAGTGTCCTACTGCTAATAATAATTTTGATAATTTTGCTTTAATTCTTAACTCCAGTGGCAGCTATGTTATTTTTATAACTCAAGAGATGGCATAATTTTTTTTTGTTTTGAATAATATTGGGCATGTAAGTATAATCTTGTGTGGAAAAGTGGCTTATTCTCTGGTGGGATTGGGAGGGACTTTGGGAGATAAAATCTTCTAAAGATTTTACCATCTTCCTTTTGCACAACAGTTACTGGGACTTGTTTCAAGTTCTAGCCTTATGCTTAAGCCACTGCTAGTATGTCAGGAAGAACTGCTGCAGCAATTTAGCTTGCTTAATGTAAAACGCTTAGGAAATTTGCCAATATTAAGTATATTGTATTCAATAGGCTGCCATTGAAGTAATCGTGTCTGTTGATGCAGCTGGCTCCAGACCAAAAATGGGGTTGACCATCATATCCTTCCTTATTCATGTTCACATCTATCTTCCGTTCTTGGTGGCCTGTCCGTAGAAATGTGTAGGAGTCCAGAAGCTGCAATTAATAGATGATGAATGATGAGAAAGTGGGCTATGAAGCAGCTTCTGTTGTATGAACTCTTTACTAGGATGAACCTCACAGTCAGGCATGACTATGAGAGCTGGCTACTATAGCTGACTCTAGTTGGGTCAATGGCAGCCACCATAGGTTAGAGCAACATGAAGACTGCCATTTATCTTTCAGGGGAAGAGAAGTTCTAGAGGAATAATCAAACACAAAAAGTGAACAGAGCTTTAAGGAAACAAGATTGAAATTTTCCCTTATGCTAAGTGTTTCTTGGAACAGCTCTCTTCTGCCAGGAGCTTTCCCAAAGTTCAGGTTGTCTTCAATGTAGCTTAGAATAGGCATCCTGAAATATCAGCAGTGATATGACAGACAGTGGCCAGAACAAGTAGTGTCCTGACAGGCTGGCGGTTTTTCTCCCGTTTACAATGACATATTTTTATGTTTTCTTAGCATACGTTTAATGAAATGCTCATCTCGAAAAGAATGTAGATTATAAGTAGAGCTCTCACTTGCACAGACCTTGAGAGTGTCATTCTTCAGTAAAGGATCATTTTTTTTGGTCTTTTATTAAAGCACCTCAGTTCATTCTGGTTAATTAATTAAAGTTAGTGAAAATTTCCCCATTGTTTCACCAAGATTGTTTGAACGTGCCTGCTGTAAAGCTTTTGAAGAGTCATGTATAGATCTCTGTTTAGGGTGGATTTTGGAAATCTCCAACAATCAGCCAATACTTTGTTACAATAACCTGTGTAAGGTGGGAAGTAGAGAAGACGTGCTTATATAAGAATTGAGAAAATTATGGCTAGAATGATAGACTGATAAATGAGAAGGAAATGTGGAATTTTTTCTGTTTCTATAGCTTTTGTTTTTATGAGGCTCCAGTGAGGCATACACAAAGCAATGGTTTTGCTAGGTAGTATAGAAGCCTTCTAAAGGCAGGATGAAATGTTTGCTGTTGTTTCCATTTGGAAGAATTCAAGACATAGTTATTCAGTGTTACACAACCAGAAACCAAGAGTATTTCATAGTGTCTGGTTTAGGTTCTTTTAGAGCTTTTTAGAAGGCTCTTTTTAGAAAATAGTCTCTCTGCTGACTTGGTACTCATTTAGTGCTCTTCAAACTATACTCTGTTTTTCCTACTAAAACCAACAATTTATTTAAGTGTCTTGATAATACTAAATACTGCCTTTGTAACAGCTGCAGAAAAGACAGCATGATAATACCAAAACATATTAACTATTAGCAGCTGTTTTCTACAGAGAAAGCAACAGACATTGCAACATAGATTTGTGAAATACTCTCGTTGACATTGAGCATTCAGATCTGAGAATGAGACCCATGTAAAGACTCAAATGTAGGGTGTTTTCTTTGTGATTTGTACCTGTCCTTCAGAAGTCATAAAAAGGAAAATGGACCATTCTCCCTTGCAGTTCTTCCTGTGAGTGCCTGCACATGGCTTACATTGAAGTTGGTGTGAACTATTAAAATTCATGTTATAAGGCAGACTATGGCTTTAGTGACCACATTGTGTAAATAATTCAAATATACAGGCTTTCCAGCATACAAAGTTATTAATTGTTTAATCTTATCTCTTTCTACCCCAAAATATTGGTATTAACATATTCAAACAAGGTCTGTTTTTGAATTTATAATTTGGGGGTGATTCTGAGTATTTCAAAGTGGATTATCCCTACCTCATTTTTGAATCAGCATTTCATCAAGTATAGAATTATTTACATGAATATGAAGTGACATGGAGATGCATAATCCCAAAGAGCTAAAGCATCTATAAACTAATTAAATATTGTAAATCACATTTTTCCAGTTTTATAAGCTCCAAGCTTCTTTAAGCTAAAATTGTAAAAAACATTTGAACAGTTGACAGTAATGGGATTGTATGTATGGTTTAGATATATAGTGGGTAAAATTCATTCAAATCCTATTGACTTGAGGGCTTTGGAACTAAATTTCAGTTATAGAACCATACCTTAAGCTGTTGCAGCCATTTTAAGTGTTCATTGATTTTATTTTTTTGTTATAAAAGAAGTTGGCTTAATTTATTCTACTTCCATAATATGAAAAAAAAAATGGAAGGGTTAAGGAAGAGGTGATTATTTGTAGTTTGAGTAAAGGGGAAAAGGAGTTTGGCAGTTCTTTTTTAGACTTCCCTGTCAGAGCACATATTGTAAAAGTAGTCTGAAATGTATCCAAGGAAGACAAACATAGGAACTGAAATTTTAACTCATTGGCAATGACATTAGTAGCCTCAACACAAACTCTGGGGTTTGCAAATATTTTTCTTGTTTTTAACTAAAGGGATAAAGCAACTAATACAGCTTCAGTTCCTTCACACTCTGTGGTATTTTGCTTTAATGGTATAATAAAAGCATCATAAAAACATTTATAATGCTTTTTGCCTTATAAATGAAAGATGTCTCTGATGTAAACTGAAAATTGTACTTAATTAAAAAGAGTCCACAGCACTGCATACCCCTGCATCTATGTATGTATTCCAGAGTGTGCTCTCTACGTACGGTTACTAGGAACTTGAGGAACCTATATGTGTTTATACCATACCAGCTTTTGGGGAGTGCTTAAATAAAACACCTTTTTTTTCAAAATTACTATCTCAAGAGCTCTTAAAAGTCTTTACTTTGGTTGACCTTCCAGATGGAATAAGTCATTTATTCTGTGCAGTGAATTTTCAGATAAGCAGGGAAAAACCAAGCAGTAAAATCCATGACAGCCATAATTATGCTACATTTACTTGCAGTTTGTGTTTCTGTGTATTTCTATCTAATTCTGTCACAGAGATTGTATGGCTGAGAAGTGAAATCTGGCCCTTTAATTTCTTCCTCGACCTGCTGATCCCAAGATGGGTGTATTTTCCTTCTGGGCAGTGGGAAGTAGCAACAAAAGCCAAGAGAAGGGACTGGGGCACACTAGTGAGTGGGCAGCAGGAGATGGTAGAACAGCTGTAGTGGGTGGAATGATGGCAGCAGTTAATGGAATCAGAAAAAAAAGGGCCACACTGCCAAGAAGGTTTCAGCATGACAGAAGGGATTTGCATAGACCAGTGGTTCCTGTCTTTTCTGTTGCTGAGCTGTACTTGAGAAATTTGGCATTGTGTTTCACTTAATTGAGCTCAGCTCCTCCTCTCTCCTTCACTTGGAAATTCCTGCTGTCTCTGTGCACCCAGCCTACCCTGTGACTACCATTGCTATCTTCAAGAAAGCCAGGAGGCACTGAACGTGGCTCTGCACTGAGACAACGCAATTCTGGAAAACTTTATTCCCCTGAGATCTGCTGCTTATTAATTCTATGTTTTTGCCTCAGCAAGAAGAAACATGTATCTCACTGTGTGCTGCTAGAAGAGACCATTCTTTGTGGCTTTATCTTTCCTCTTAGCAGATTCTTCTGTACTGGATGAAGATGGTGCTGGTTTCCTTTCACAGAACATGCCCTATTCAGAAGATGGGTTGTCTCTTTCCACATCTCAGACATCAGGCTCAGTCATGGAGAATGTGCTGCTACAAAAACTTGCTCTGCTACAAAAACTATGTGTCTTAACACAGACAAGTAATGACAGGCATCAAATATAGCACAGCAGCCAGTTTTGGAAAATTGAGCAACATATATGCAAGCCATGGGATGGCAATGGCAAGCAAAGAGATAATTTTATCACTGCTGCTCCTAATGGCAGACACTGGCAAGAAAATTCACTCAGCTCAGCCTGCTTCTCCTTTTCCACAGCTGTAGTTTCGTATAATTTCCCCATATTAGTTTTTAGATTCTCTCTCAAGAAATGTAAATAGCTTCAGTGTGCAACTTGAAACCCTGGGCTGCATTATGATGGCATTTTCATTGATTTACAAGCACTGTGTCCAAGGGCTTAACTACTTGTAAAAGCTAGAGGGTCTGCAGCTCCTTAGAAATTGATTTGTTTTGTTTATATGTGTTGGATTCCCCCCTCTTCAGTCCACCTGCACCTTTCATCCATTATTGTCTTAATTCTAAATCCCATACTGATATTTCACTCAGTTTGTGTGTGGTGCGTTATCACTGTTCACTCATAGTTTATTCCTTCAACATCCAGTAGTGTACAGTCTGAAATATATAGAGAAGTATATGTGCTTTCCATAGCTGTAACTGAAACTCAGTTAAAATAAATCTGTACTGATTTTGTTTGGTCTCGTAGAAATACTATCATTTATCTTTGTCTCTTTTGATCTGACCCTAAGGAGAATTCTATTTCTTGGGAAATGTAGTATTTTTTGGTGTTTGGATTTTCACGCCAGATTGCAGTTCTTACTTGTAATACATGATCTATTCTCTGTCAATCAATCCCTGCTATCAGAATTGACAAAATGATGGACAATTTCTGTTCTTTGGAATCTCACATTTTACCTTCCTTTATCTACATTTGAAAAAGCATGAGAACCTACCGAGGGAGAGAAAGAAAAGTTGTTTAGCTCAGAGTTTTGCTCTTTCTCAGTCAAGCATTGAAAACTGTTGTCCAAAGTACACTGAGAATTAGGGAACAGCAAATTTGTGCAATTGAAAACAGTTATGTAAATTGAAATGCCAAATTTCCTATGCCAGATGCAGTATGAATTCACTGTAGGGCAAGAACTATCATTAGAGCTCCCTAGGAAAGGAACTAAAATAGCAAAGTAATGATTTTAGCGTACTATGCTGATGTTATTTGAAAGCTGGGATTGGGATGCAAACATTTGTGCAGCATTTTGTTTTATATAGTCCCTTGTTAATGCATCTGGTATTCATTTTAATACCACTAATCCTAATGGATTCATTTAGTACTCATGTGGATGTCATATGCATTTCCTGTAGGTGTTGTGCTATGATGAAGTACTGGTTACTGGACGCTTAAAATAAAGTGTTACCACTTTTCCTTTGATTATGTAATTTTTTTTCATAAGCTGTCACAGCAGAATTCTTCTGGTATGTGTTATCAGAAGCAGCTGTATGTGAAGATCATTGTATCAGCAGAATTTGAATAATGTCATGGCCAGGGGGACTCAAGCCTAATAGATAAAACATTCAGTTATCCTGGCAGTAAGTGGAATTTGAAAGAGTTTCAGAAAAGCAATCATGGTTGCACATAGGAATAGAGCAAATGAGCAGGTTTTGTCGAGTTGGCAAATTATTTTTAAAAAAGGCAATCAGTCAGCATTCACTTCTTACAGAAGAAATTTTTTTTCTGGCTTTCATGTGGAGCAAGGGACATGAGTGGAGCAATGGGGCACTCTTATTTGTCCAGTTGGATGCTTGCTCATTCTCCCTTCAGAAATTGGTTTGCCTATCCTATACGTTGTGAATTTTGTAATGGCATTTATTCAAGAATAAGCACTATCTTTAAAACTTTCCAAAAGTTTTATTTTACAACAAAATTAATAAGGCTTGCAAATGGACTACCTTCAGGTTTCTTAGGGGTTCTGGAGGTTTTATTTTGGATTTGGTTTTGGTTTTTGTTGGTTTGGGTTTTTTTTTTACAGTATGGCTTGGGATGTCTGATAGAACTAGATCAGAATGGACTGGAACATTTGGTTATATGGTCTGAATATTACTAGACTTAGGAAAGTAATCGTTTGGTAGAGCTGTAACTTTTAATGCAATGATTTGTGAGACAAACCCATGTAACGCATGTGATACAACATAGTACTTTAACATAAACTCTATTGAAATTCTGCTACTGCTTATCCTTACTACAATAATATACCACCACCACCCAAAGAGTGTTTAATAACCCTCTCCTTGTCAAACATGTTGCCGTTGTTATATTCAGCCTGATAAAAAATTCTCAAAAAGGTCTACCACTAAATGGGAAGAGTAAGGCTTCAGGTCAATATTGGAATAACACAGATTCAGGATACTGCATGTGAAGCTGGGTATTAAACATTTTAATCTGAAAAATTAGATTAAACTGAATCAAACTTACTCTTTGCTTCCATCTCTTTTCAGTAGAAATGTAAGGGAGTTACCTTGTTAACATTGCTAGTGTATAAAAGCCTATTGAATGCTCGCAACAAGACAAATTCCCCAAAAAGGATCAGGAAAATACTGAAGCCTGCTGTTTCTGCTCTTTGTGTCTTCTAAGAATTGCAGTAGCTTGTGAAGGAGATAGGGACCATTTTCAGAAAGGCTGACATAAAGTTATTGTGGCATCGTATCCTTAGCCAGGACCGTGGAAAGATCTTATGTCTCCAATGACAGGAAAAATCATGGATGGATCCATTGCTACAGAGGAGAAATTTTTGGTGGCTTTCTCATGTAGGAGGTGGTACAGCTTTGCAGGCAGGAAAACTCTTTGTCAGCAACTGCCATGTGTCCAGCAAAAGTCTCTGAGTGCATAGATGCACTAGCGCACCTAGACCTACAGAAACCCTTGTAGCAAGATTGTAAGTGCCAGCAATGGAAATGCTCTTGAAAGCAGGACTTAAAAACCCACATACTGACAGGAGCAACCTGCAGCTTCTCAAGGCACAGTGTGTGTCAGGCAGATCAAATCACCATGAAAAAGACTCATTCTCTTTTAATGCCCATGATATTGTTTGCATAAAAGAATACTAAATGTGAATTCTACTGGTTTTGTTACTGTGTGACTGCTGAGAGCTGAACTTAAATTATCATTCATGCAGTCACTCATTTATGTGTTCAAAAAAGGGAGTTAAGTGGAGTCTTGCAGGACTGAAATGAGTAGTTTACATTCACTCTGGTCAGGCTAATTTTCTGAGCTTGTGTTCTTCAGCAAACTCATAGAAAGGTAGTCCTGAAATTTAGGTATCACCCTTGTACTTCCAAAGACATAAAACTCAGACTGCCTTATGTCATGGTATTGCTAAAGTAAATCATGCTGTGAAAAAACATTTATAATAATGCAGATGCAGCAGCTGATGACCAAACCAACCATATAATCCATAGTTAATTGATTCCTGTTGATTTGTGGATAATGGCTTTTCTTAATATGATATGCCTTTCTTACAGAATTCCCCTTCAGGGAAGTTCTACTAATAATTTTTTCTATCTGTATATCTTTTTTTTTCCCCCTCCAACTCCATTCTTTCTATTAGTCTATGTTAAAATATCAGAAAGCAAATCTAATATAAACAAACATCTATAGAGACATCTATGGTTTTGTGTAACTCTTTTATGACTGTGACCTCCTACCTGCTTTTCCCTAAATAACTCTTTGAATGAAGACTACAGTGTGTGTGATCACACTTTCACATGAAGGCATATGTTATTTTCCATGACAATGTACATTATTGTAGCATTGGGATAATAAGATATTATTGCCTGTTAAAAATCCCTTTTTACCTCTAGGCTACTTTTCACCTTCTTGGCCCCCTAGAAAATAGCTAAGGTTGTAGAGGGAATTTTGCATATCTCATGTGGATTATACTGTCAGAGAGAAAACATTCGAATGTACTTTTTTTTTCCCCTTTTACTGAGTTGCACTTCAGATCACCTGTTAATGGGAAATGGCCAAAATTACATTTGACTTAAAATATGTGAAATTAAAGTAATTTCTGACCACTGAGTTTTGTCAAAACGATTCTGAGAGAAGGGATCTGCCTGTGCTTCTTCTGTCCCCCTCTCTGTTCCAATCCATCTGCAAAAGTAATACCAAATAAAGGATCTTCCCCACCTTCACTTACTTGAGAGTCCCTGAACAAAACACCATTTCCATAGAGGAATTTCCACAATCAACATAGATTAGTTACTATGTGTAAAGTGTCTTCAGTTATTTTTGCCAACTTCAAGGCTTGTTGTGTCAATAGAATGCTGGGATTTGACCGATTGGTTGCAGGGACATGTTTCAATATTATGTTCCAATTCATAAAGATAGAAGAAAAACTGGTGTTTTCAGTAAATTCTGTTCATTACACAGTACTGCTTCCCACCTGAGGTACATTACCCTTCCTTGGACACAATACCAGATTCTCAGAGAGCTAAACAAAAATATGCTGTGTTATATATTATAAATGGTTATTATTCAAATATATTCAGACCTTAACAGTATCACTCCTGTTTATAGCACTTGTAATGCTACCAATATATTTCCATTCTTGAGGTAGCTAAAAATATATTACTTTCCTTATAGTGTGTACTGCACGTAATTCTTGGTGTTACCAACTCTTCATACTTAAACTTTCAAAAGACCTTTTTTGAATGCTCAGTTCAAAGCATCTTGTCCTTGTGTCCATCACAGAGCTCCGTGAGTAGAATGGACAAAGTAGATTATTAACTATCTTTATAGAATCTCGTTTGGGTTGGAAGGGAACTTAAAGGTCATCTAATTCCAACCCCTCTGCCATGGGCGGGGACACCACCACTAGACCAGGTTGCTCAAAACCCCACCCAGCCTGGCCTCGAACACTTCTAGTGATGGGGCATCCACAACTTCTCTGGGCAACCTGTTCCAGTGTCTCACCACCTTCAGGGTAAAGAATTTGTAATATCTGATCTAAATCTATTCTACCTGCTACAGATTTAGTACATGCTGTGGTCTGGACCTGCAGCATTGATGAAGGAATTTGGATAGCTTTTTATTGCATACCTTTTTCTGAGTATCTTTTTCACTTGGCTAGTTTTCATATCATTAAACACCAAGGCAAGTGATTGATAGGTATCCAAACTTTGTCAGAAGATTGATTCTCAGAGGAATTCCATCTGCTGCAAAGCAATGATATTTACAACTTGCCGCATGCAATTTCTGGAGTTTCTTTAAGTCAGCTACTGTGCAGATCTTTAGGAAATAGGGACAGTCACTGACCATCAGAAGGAAACCATAGGCAAAAGTTGGACAATTAATTTGTGTTCTAGCTTTACCATGAAGATCATACCACATACATGTGTCTTTTGTTTGAGGTACCTTTTTTACACTTCAAATAGAATGTACTATCTGTGTACTTATTTCATAAAATTAGGTGTCTATTTAAGCTGTTAAAAATTGTGGCATATAATACACAACACTTGCCTATAGATGGGCTCACAAAAGCTTTTTCTAATCATAGTAAATATATCAATGTTCTTCACAAAATGTCGTATTGTTACTATTGCTTAATCTGTTCAAGACCTTTGGCTTTGTCAGTTAAACTCAGCAGGAGTAGCTTTACTTCTCAAGGCAGAAAACCCTGTCAGCAATCTGCAGCTGAACGCTACTGCCCCCACTAAACCAACTGAGAAAGCAAGATTAGTCTCAATTCTTCCTTATCCTTTTTTCTGGTACTCAGATTTTTCAGTTCCCATGATTGTTATTTTGGTCTCAGGAAGATATAAATGGGTAAGATGTTAAATAGCTATGAACTATCCAAGCATTTTTTTCTTCCAAAAGACCATCATCATCTTGCTGCTATCCATTCTGGTGACATCAGAAATTTCCTGATTGTCTTCACTCGGAAATAAGCTGAAAACTTTTTGAGCAGCATAATTATTGAATTTTGAAAAAATGTCAAAAAGGTCTTAAATCCCTAGGATCTGATTTACATCCAGACTATGGTGTGGGCATCATAATATGATCTCCTGTCCATCATACCATTGACTGGACTATGCTGTTCAGTCAATGCTGCTGTATGACTAAGACATACTATGCTGTCATATGCTGCTGTATGACTAAGGCAGGACCCCACTCTTTGAGGTAGTTCATTGACATTAACAAAATGTCCAATCATATTTTGCATTTATTTTTCTCTGTAGAAAGAATGCACAAACATATTTGTATATGCACACATGCATTTCCAGTTTAACCTTCACAAAATACAGTTGTTGCAAAGGTAGCCTCACAAACCTGGATTAAGAAAGGATATTAGCAACTGGTGTTTTAAAGCTGGCAGCTCTCCTTCATTATGGGTCAACTGGGAAATTACAAGAACTGATTCACTGCAAACAGCTGTGTTTATGAAAGAAGAAAAAAAAAAGCAAGCTTTATTGGCACATATCCATTGTATGCCAGTAAAAGTATAAGTATGTGCTAGTTTCCAGACGTGTAAATCCAAAATATAGTACTTTAATTAGCTCTGGGCTATATCTGTAGTTTTAGGATGCTAGTGTTTCCTGCAGCTTAGATGCTTCAAAATCAGGAAGAAAGCCCTCAGCCCAATAAATCAATACAGAATGTAGGAAAAGATACTAATCTCATAAATGTAATCACTAATAGTTATTGCTGTTGTTGATGTAGCTGGTCATAATAATTTGTTGAAAGAACCAAAAAACCTATACTGATCACTTTTTTTACTCCTCAGCTGAGAAGATACAGATAATTAATATTTCATAAAGAAACCTTTTCTTCCAGGACTTTCTAGGAATTCAAATTAAATAGGTGTCAATTTAAAATATAAAGGTGAGGCAGGAAAGAAAAGAACGATATGACCACTGCATAAGACACAGCATCATATGGAGGTTTAATGACTAATAACTCCAACTAATAACTTAGTTGTACTGATACTGGGAGTAAGTAGCTGTTTCACCCTTAACTCTGAACCAAGCTGGATTGGATATTTTTAACCAATTATTTTGGACACAGAATGAAACACCAACAGCCATGCAATTTAGACACAGTAAAATTTGGGTTCTAAGTGACTTCTGAAGATCACAGAGAAAAAAATCTTGCTCAAAGCATGTCTAACTTCATGTTGCCCATGGCCTTGTTCAGCCAAATTTTGAAAATGTCATTAAATTAGTTCAGAAAGAAAAAAAAAGCAAACAGCAAAAGTATTTTAATGGAAACAACATTATTCAGTAAAATTTGTATTCCTTCTGAAATAGTCTGGTTTTTGTGATTATAACATAGAAAATTGATAAGCATTAGCTTATCAGTAAAATAATTGCCTTTATTTTCTTAATTTTTTTTAAAAAGTGAAAACCAAAAACATCAGAGAAAAAGAAATCAAATTTGTACAAAAACCTGCTGGTGTTTTAACATATAAATTCAAATAGAAATAGATTTCTTGTTTTCCAGTTAGTTTTCTCATCTTGAGAATTGCCAATAAAATCACTATTGAAAGGAAGAAAACTTATTTCAAAAACAACAGTAAACTCGTTACTTAATGTGGGTGAACAAGATTGTGGAGAAAGCAGAGACCAGAAGAAGGACTAGAAGAAGCAGAAACACTGGCAGGGGAAGGCCCGTGATCAAGTCCTAACAACCCATAAACAATGTCTGGTGGCCAGACTGATGGAGGGGAATTCTCCCACCTGGCAGTTGAGGGTTGCAGAGACATGTTGGTTGGGAAAGGTACATCAGTACTATACAAGCTGCCTGTTTGTTATAACAAATGATTCTGGTTGCATCGCTGACCGGGGTTCATGCCTTCATACGCTACAACTTAATATATTGTAAAGGAGAAAATAACTACGCACATTCTTTCTTTGCTTTCATTTGTAAAGAATGGTAAATTAAGGATAATGAAAGCATGAATGCTTTTCAGTAGCAGGAGTATGTTTTTGAACACAGATGCAGAATTCTGTTTTTGACTAGACCTATTTTACAGAGCAGTTCTATGCTTTATAAATGTTAATTTTTATTTTAGTATTGAAATTAACGTACTTTCAGGAAAACCATCCTGGCAGATTGACATTAATCAAAGGAGGTGGATATAGTCATAGGGAAACAAACACAAACATTTTTATAAGCTTGCAGTTCTTTCCTGCTTGAAGTTGTGGAAGTGGTGGAATGGTTTAATGCAGGCTTGCTAAAGGGAGCATGGAAAATAAAATGTTCTCCCTCTTCCACAACAAATAGTAGGTTAGCATAGTAATGCTAGTTCATGGCAGTGGAGACAGAATTCAGAATCTGACAGACCTCCAAAGCTAACTTCCAGGTGACAACCCCTTCCTGGCACTCAGGGAGTTTCAAGCTGGAAGACTTCTGAATGGTTACCTGTGATGGGAGTAGGTGGGAAAAGCATACTCTATTCATTCTCCACTAATTTGTGTAAGTGAAGACCAGATTTTGTTCTGCATGGTTCATGCTCTCTGCACAATGGCATGTGTGTTGAACTTGTTGCTCTGTATTCATGACATGTCCAGCTGCATCCTGTGCTGTCATAGCACAGGTCACTGGTGATTGTCAATTAAAACACATTGCGTGTGTTTACATATTACACTGAAATGTCCTGGGATGAGATACTGAAGTTTCTTCAGTCTTGAACTGTAAACTGTAAGGAATTGGTATGCAGAAAAGCATGCAAAGTACACTTCTGAATGTTCAGGTATGTAAAGTTTTTTCAAAAAACATGCTGCTGCTGCAGCTCCCTGTCACAGCTTTCCTAAAGCACAGATTCTCTTGTTGGACTATGAACGTTTTCCACAACAGTTTTTCTGGAGTCACCACTTTTCTTTGTTTATTCTTGCTTCTTTTCCATATTGTACAAATGTGCCTTGAACACATACGCTGCCACTGCAGAAAGGGTTTAGAAATTCTTCTGGTTTTGAGGAAACTGCTCTTCTCCTTTGGCCTGGTATTCAAAGTTCGGGAACCTGCTTGTTATTTTTCCTAGTTTCTTCACATGTTAGTAGAATATAATCTTTCCTAGAAGTGCCTTGGATATGCTTCCTTGGAAAATAAACTTAAGCTAGTATTTGGCAAACATGGAAATAGTTTGTTCTAGGCTTTGTTCTAGGAACATTGTTTGATATCAGTAGAGATTTTTTTTTTATTGGTTACCATTTGGAAGAAACCAAGGGTTATTCTTTCAGGCATACTGTTGTTTTTCTTGGAATCTTAAAAAGCTATGTCAGTTAAGTTGTTGCAAATTTTTTTTTAATTTGTTTTGGGTTTTTTGGTGGTTGGAGAGATTAATTTATTCTTGTGTAGTTGTGAACGTATTTGGCCAGATTTGTCTCTTACCTCCCTTCACTGAGACCAAACTCTCTTCCTCCCTCCCTTCCTTCTAGCAGGTCACACAAAATTATATCAGACAGCAAGTTTATGGTGCTGTTTTCCCATTCAGGACATTTTGGGCTTACTTAAAATATTCATTTTCCCTATTGAGTCAACCAGCACAAGGAAAGAGAATATACTGCTCTAGTTTGTAAGGCACCAACTTCCTCACAGATTATGTGACAGGATGATGGAGTTGAGAAGTGCTGAATGGATTCCTCCCTGGAAATCCATTACTATCCAGATGTGTCTCTTAACTGCCAAGAACATTAACTATCCTCCCTTATTAGATAACAGTAAATAATAGGGCCAAAATGGAAAGGTGAGAAGGAAAGCAAAATAACTACACGATTTTCTAGTACATCTAGTACAGCTGCATTTGTACCATTTTGCTTCATATCAATAGCTTTTTTTGGGTCAATTTTAGTAGCATAAGATACATGGTGGCAATTTGGGCCCCTTTAAAATAAGATGGAGAGTATGGGCTTCTGTGTCCTTCATGTTTTGGTCTTCCTGGATGGATTTGGAAATTTGTCTGTGATTCAAAGTGGACACCAAATCCTCTCATTTCATTGTCTTGGGAAGAGGCATGATTAAATTATTAACCATTATCAAAGTAATTACAATTCCCACAACGTCATTTCATTTTAAAGTTCTCCTATTCAAATTCCATATGAGTCAGATTTCTTTCTAAACCATTGCTCCAAAAAGCACATTGTCGTGGTTTTGACCGAACTGACCAACCAGAACGA
>BJBW01008702.1:2275-42645 GCA_004320125.1 Scolopax mira
CTTGAACATGAGAAGTTCCACCTAAAGATGAGGAGGAACTTCTTCCCTTTGAGGGTGGCAGAGCCCTGGAAGACTCTGCCCAGGGAGGTGGTGGAGTCTCCTTCTCTGGAGACATTCCAACCCCCCCCGGACACGTTCCTGTGGGACCTGCTCTGGGTGACCCTGCTTTGGCAGGGGGTTGGAGGAGAAGATCTCCAGAGGTCCCTTCCCACCCCATGGGATTCTGTGACGGAGGCAGCGGATCTTCAGGCAGCCCCCAGGCTCCTAATTCACCCTTCTCATCTTCATCTTTCCTCCAGGGATATTGTTCACTGGAGAACTCTGGGAATTCCTGAGTTTTACGGAACGCTACCCCAGCATCATTTACAACATCCTGCTCTTTGGCCTGACGAGTGCGTTGGGGCAGGTAAATTCCTTCCCTTCCTTCTGCTGGGATTTGTTTGCACAATTGGGAGGTGCCAAAGTAAAGGCTGTTTTGCCTCCCGTGCCTTTGTTGGGTGCTTGGTTTCCATACCAGCTCCCTTCAGCATAAAACTGATTTACATTTGTATGCAAATAATCAGGATTCAACAAAGATTCTCTCAGCTCGATGGCTTTTCTGCTTGGTGTCCTTTTTCCTCTCAGAGCAACAAAAGGTGTTTATTTGGTGTTTTTTTTCTTCTCCAGAGTTTTATTTTCATGACCGTGGTGTACTTCGGACCTCTGACTTGCTCCATCATCACCACAACCCGCAAGTTCTTCACCATTTTAGCCTCAGTCATTCTATTTGCCAATCCCATCAGCACCATGCAGTGGGTGGGGACGGTCCTGGTCTTCTTGGGTAAGTTTGGGAAGGAACCACCTGAGGCCTCTTTCCCTCTTAACTTCAATTTATTGCGAGGGCAGAGCTCCCAAAAGACACCACTCAAATAAATCTAATTGTATTAAAACTCATCTAATTGTATTAAAGAGCATGTTAGTGGCTCTCAGCAGCACAGAAGAAGAGCCACACGGCTCCTAGAAGATCCCTTAGATCTTTTTTTGACCCTCACACCTGGTAAATCACTTCTTCCCAGTGACCAGTTAATCTGATTTTTTTATTATTTTTTTTTTTCCTCCAAAGTTCTCGTGTTGTGTTTGTTTGAAGAAGGCACCTGGAGAATTCCTTCAGGCAGGTGATTTTATCTCATTGCAGGTCTCGGACTCGATGCCAAATTTGGGAAGGTGGTGAAGAAGACATCACATTGAGGAAATGGTTGATCTTGGCAGTTGGAATGAACTTTTAATTTATTGTCTTGTACCTCAAAAATCTGTTATGAAACTGGACTCAGGATGGGTAATCAGAAGGGGAGTGTTTGGAATTTTTTTTGTTTTTTTTTTTTTTAATTCTAAATTGTCTTAAAAGTGTAATATTTTAGTTTTAACTGTAATTAAGCTTTTTTTTTTTTTGCCTTTTTTTTTTTTCTGTAATCAAAGCTGCATTACTAGATCCTAGCAGCAGGATGAAATTCTTGCCTTAACAGGAAAAAAACCCAAACACTTCATATCTTTATTAAAGAAAAAGAGACAATGGCTGCTTTTCCAGAACTTTAATTTGAGTTTTGTTGGCTGCTCTTGGGCAGAAACAGCACAATTCTCACCCGGGAGAGGGTTGGGCTTAGGGTGATGTTGGTTCTTTGGTGGAAAGATCCTTGGATTAAATCCCTCTTGTGATTGTATCTATGATTATTTTTTTTCCCAAAACTGAGTTAGGGGAGCAGCCAGTTGGACGTTCTTCCTGTAGGATAATACGTGTAAACCTTGAGATGCTTCATATCCTTCATCCCAGCCCTCCTAAAACAGAAGCAACCCTCAGCATACGTAGAAGTTGACAGGAAACCTGTTTAAGTAGTAGGGTCTGAATTAATTCTTTTCATCCCCCACCCTCCTGATGAAGGAACAGGACCCTCTGCTGCTAAAACCCTGCCAAGGTGGTGTGACAACAGCTTCTAAATGCTGAAAGGGCCCTGGTTAATTAACCACCATCACGGTGGGCTTTGGAACGCTGGCTCCCCAGTGCTGTACGGGGAGGAGTTGTTATCATAATGATGCCTTCAGAGCTGGAGAGGAAAATTCTCCAAAGAGCAAACTTTACACATGAAAGCATGTTCCTACCAGCTGTCACTTGGTCTCCATCTGTTCTGTGGCTTTGGCCTTTTGCCCCTCCAGATGGGATCTTGATCTCTTTCCTGAGCGGCTGTTGTAAGTCTCTCTTTCCATCCCCTGCTTCCCCCACACCTCCAGTGTTTCTGACAACTTTTTTCTTTTGGCCTCAAATTTGGTTTTCATTCAGTCTTACTTGCCTACAGTTCTACTCAAACCATGTGTTTTCTTGCAAACATAAACCCCAGGCTAGGAAGGGGTTTTTTCTCTGTCACCTTCCCCTCTTTGCTAACTCACGTTGGCTTAAAGGTCAAGTGAGAAGTAGCAAACAAACTCGTTCCCAGTGGTAGAGAATCCTGAAGTCAAAGCTTCTGTGACTCAACTCCTGCCTGATGAACACCATGTGCTTCTGCTACTGCGTGGAGGTTCTGGCTTCCATGAGGACCATTATCCTTCCCCAGTATCTCTAAGGTAACAAATACTATTTCCATTTTTAAAAAGGGAGCAGAGAAATTGCATGACCCGTTCATGAACGCTGTGGCAGAGATAAGAATTAATTCTCTTTTGTGGGATTAAATCATAAAACTGTCTCCTCTGTCCTTCTAGGACTTTGCTCCTCTGTCTCTTGGTGCCATCTTCAATTTCACCAATTTTCAATTCAATTCTCAAACAGCAACTAAATGTGGCAAAAAGATTGTAGGTGAGCTCTCAACTCTTAGTTTTGCAGGCTCCTTTTCCCTTCTATTAAATTAGTAATCGAATGTAGGAATAGACCCAGCTCCCCATCACTCTGCAGATACAGACACCTAAAAAATGCATTATAAATCACTCCTTCCCTCAACCATCCACTTCCTCACCATAATCTTGGAATTTCTGTTCAAACATGTCCCCTGTTCAGAATATTTGAGTCACTGCTGTTACGAACCACTGCTCCGTTCTACAGCACGTGCTACAAATTGCTCTTATTTTTGATCCCACACAAGCAAAATTGCTTATTAGCAAAATTCTGTAGCGACTAAAGCTCTTGAGAAGTGGTGGCAGCCTTTCTCCCCTGCACTGGCAATTAGGGGTGAGCTCTTTTTTATTTCCAGCACCTCAAGCCAAATTGCCTCTTCTGTCTACTCTTCTCACCCTTTTGCCCCAAGTCCAGGTGTAGCTCTAGGAGAGACAGTCTCTTAAAAAACAAACAAACAAAAAAAAAACCACCAAAAAAATCCCCCAAGTCTTTGTTAATTTTTTCCATAATTTTCTTTTCTTGAGAAGAAGCCAATGTAGTTTCAAGGGAACTCTTGCTCAAAGCCATCGGTCTGTCCCTGTCCCCACACCACAGCAGCCCAGACAGAAGCTTCCTTGGGTCTGTTTTCTAAGCCAAGAGCTGTCTTTACCAATATCTTCAGCTTGTCTGTATTCAGGGCACAGATTTAAAGATCAGTCTGCCAAGAAGAAAGAAAATAAAGGAGATTTTCCCTCTCCTGCTTGCTGCAGGCTCCCTTGACCCACTTTAGCTCTAAAGCCTGTTCCTGGGATCGCTCCAGCTCGGTTCTTGCTGCATCTCCAACTCTTTAGTCAATAAGAATTCCTTAAAACAAAGGCATTTCTTGTACCTACCTTGTGTCTGAATCCCTTGGATTTCCTCAGACAGCCTGCTGTCTTCTCTCCAGACCTCACCGACCGCGAGCTCCCAGAGGAGGCTACAAAAACAATTCAAGAAGCTATTTTCAGACCAAATCAGCAACGGGCTTCTCCTGGTGGGCAGCTTTAGCAGCGCTGCCACAAAGCAGGTCCCCAGCCCTGAGCTGCCAGGAGGATTGCTGGAAGACCTCTCCCAGTGACAGACTGGTTACCACCTTTGGAGAAGCCCGTCTGGTGGCTTTGGGGGATGTTCCTGCAGGAGTTCAGCTGTCTCTTTAGTTAAAGA
The DNA here is from genome assembly GCA_004320125.1 of Scolopax mira. NCBI lineage: Eukaryota > Metazoa > Chordata > Aves > Charadriiformes > Scolopacidae > Scolopax > Scolopax mira. The sequence goes on from BJBW01008702.1 coordinate 6,315, forward strand.
CAGGTAAACTCCAAAGGAGCTGGGGTAGCAACAGATAAAAGTTATTCATACTTTTTCCTAGTAGAAATGGTAGCTCCTCTTCGAGGCACTTTTTGCAGAGAGATAATTATGTTTAGTTCATTATGTTTAATAGGTTTTTGGCTTTCTTTTGTGAAAAGAAAAAGGTGTGAGTGTCTTCAGAGACAGTGCTTGAATTTCTGGTGAAGCATCAGGAAAGCCTGATGCTTTCAAGTAAGTGATTCAAGTAAGTAAGGGGTTCAAGTAAGAGATTGATTAGTCACAGACAAAGAGTTGTCAGAACTTTAGTTCACCCAGGGTCTGGCTGTGCAAAGGAATCTTTAACTCTTGTATTTTGCTCATTTGCAGGAAATGTTTGGTGGGAGCATGTGCAGTTAGGGGTTTCAAGTTTAGGGGTTTCAAGGAATTAAAGCACAGTGCCCAAGTTCTTTACCAACAACCTGGGCTTCGCCACTTCTCCTGTGACTTAATTTGTCTCTGCTTTTTTTTTTTTTTAGCCATTCTCCAGTTTATTAGAAGGGTGAAAACCTAGTTAAATAATAAAAATAATATTAAAAAAGACTACCTTGTTCTTTTTTACTCCTGTGTGTTTGATCTGTCTATATATTTCCCCAGCTGTGAGCAAGCAGTCGCTTTGTGTGATGTATTTTCCAAAAGGAAAAGCTGTTGTCAAGTGTAAAATGTCAGGGTGGTCGGTGCTTTGAACAGGGGCTGTGTAATGTTTGAGTTTGGGCTGACTTGCCAAGGCTTGTGGTTTTCTCCATTCTGAGCAGATGAGACTGGTCTTTCTCTGAGTAAAAGAGGAAGAGAAACGAGTTGAGCAGGAGATAAATTGGTGAAGTGCCTTCGACAAAGCCCTGCAAGTGCAAAACATGAAGGTCAGACTGAAAAGTTACAAAAAGATTCCATCTTCTTCTCTTCTACCTCTTGTTGAAAATCTACTACTTCCAGAGTCCCAAGGCCGAGTCTGTTTATGACTCAGCCAGTTACCAGCAGGGGGAACTCTTATTTCAATCATTCTCAAAAAATAGGAGGAGAAAAACAACAAAAAAGCAGTTCCTGTTTAATTATCGATATAACTGTACTTCTAGAGTCTTTGTGCTGACAGTGAAAGCATAAGGTGGAAATCAAGATCTTCCTCCTTTTTGATTCTGCTTAATTCTTTTTGACTGTCAGCAGAGACTACGTCGAAGCCAAGTCATTAGAAGCTTTAAGACAATCACCATCTCTTCTGCAGAACGGCCCTCGTTACAAACAGCACGAGTGTAATTAAGATGTGGACACCTGCACGTCCTCGTGTCCTCGTGTAGCACAAGCAGCTGGGATCCTGCTCGGCAGCAGCCATTGGCATCGCAGTCGGGGGTTTTGAAAACATTTTTTTTTCTTTTTTTTTTTTTTTTTTCTGCCAGAATTCTCCCAGGAACCTTGTCAGTTCTTGGTGGTTCCAGAGAGATGAGAAGAGTCACGCAGATACCCAGGATAAACAGCAGATTATGCTGCTGTGGTGTTTGTGCCCACTGTCCCTCCAGGAGGAACCCGGTGATGGATCAGCAAAGAAAGGTGAAGTTTTATTTTGTAACTGAGACGTGGCATCCACAGGGGGGGAAAACTTGGCAGCTGTGTTCCTTTTCCTTTCATCTTTCTTGGTTTTTTACGAGCTGCTTCTGCTACTCCGTCGGCAGATGTTTAAAAGAAACCCAAATGTTTAGAGAGCACATAGAATAAGGCAGAAAATATTCATTTGCGTGTATTTTATAGAGGTGGATAGAATTGTCTAACACTGATAATTTTCTGGTCACAGGATAGTAAAGACTCATGTTCGAATAAGAACAGTTGGGGATAATTTTAAGGGATAAGGAAAAACAACACTAATGAATCTTGTAGTGCCCCTGGAACACGACTAGAGGGATACGAGGCCCATCTGTAATGGCCCCTCCCCATTGACAGCAGAAAAATGCCCTCCAAAGGACTATTTCCCACCTAAAATTAAACATTACAAGGCAATAAAAATCCCAATTCCTCTCAAGTGCACTCAAACAGTAGGGCCCGTTGTCTCCAGTCTCTGTGGCAGTGGAGAAGTAGGCAGTGGAGTTGGTTGCTCTGGCAGGATGATTTCCTGACATTCATTAGCTAAACTTCTAAAAATCACATCTTGGAACAATGCAAACTGCTTTCCAGGCACAGGCTGCCTCTCCAATCCCTCACCAGCTTTGAGGAGCTGAGTCTGCTTTCCAGGCAAATTTGCAGCCTGCTCTGATTTACTTTATTCTCAGAATTTTAATGTTCTCCCAAGGTCTCATTGAGTGAACGTGATGGGCTATAATTTGTTAATTAGTTTTAGAGTGAAGGTGGCAGGAAAAACAGAACTCTGGTCTCGGGATTCAGAAACAGAACACCAATTTGGATTTAAGGTTCTGCCCCTGCCTTAGGGGCTGGGTGGCAATCCCATAACCCGAGGTGTTTCAGTGATTGCTAAGTTTTTTTATTTTTCTAGAGCTGCAAAGAGGGGGAGTGTTCAGAGCCACAGCTGGAGGGATGTAAAACACAAAGCACAACTGAGTTACCAACAAGGCCCAAGGTGCATCAAGTTGGGCTCTTTAAATTAGTGCAAAGTTTGGACATAAGCTTTATTTTCTCTGATTTGTTAACTTCTAAGATTCTTTTTCCCCCTCTGTCTATATTGCACGAAGCAAATTATCACTTAAAATCAGAGGGGTACTGCTTAAGATAGCTTCAGTAATATTTCTAAGTGGCAAGACACCATTATCTGATAATTGAGGAAATTTCCAGGAAGAAATTAATTATTTTTGCAGTCTGTAAATATTTTAGGAAGGGTGAGCTACATAAAGCTTGGCAGCCCATACAGGAGGCAACATTTCATTTAGTCATTTATAAACTTAGCCAGTCACAGAAAGGGGTAGCACAGTTCAGTGAAAAAAAATAAAAAGAGGTTCTGTAAATGCTGGAATTAGCAACATGCAGTTTCCTACAGATCTGAGGTTTGTGGCTGATTGTGGCTCCCATTTAAGCTTTCTCCATATTCACAGCTTCCCCCTCCCAGTGGATGCACTAGTGGTTATTAAACACTATTGTGCCTCTTAAATGCTGCAGTGTAACATCTTAGAGCACTTGGGGAGGTCTCTTTGCTCTACCCAACCCTTACTTTGATGGAACGTGGTAGAATGCAATGAACTTTCAGACTCCTACTTCTTTTTTGGAATTTGTTTGGGAAATGCTGCTGAATTTAGAAGTTATTGAGGGACGGGGCAGGAAGACAGGACATCAAACACCATCAGCTTTGTCTCCTTAGGGAATTAAAAATAAAGTGATCGTGCAATTAAAGACTACAGCATGCAGATATCTACAGTAGGAACAAAATATTGCATGGGCAACCTTACTTTTGGTTGGTCTTCTTGGCTTCTGGATGGTTGGTTTTGAAGCCACTGTTGTAGAAAACACTCGTCTGCAATAACTGAGTGCAACCTTCAAATGAAATGAAACAAACGAATGAAACTCTTTACTGCCCTTTTTGGCTGCAGTAAGTTAATGCCATAATAGTCATTGCAGGACATGGCTAATGAGAAGGCAAAACCAAAGAACTGATTGGCTCCATCTTACGCTGTTCAGTTCTGCCAGAATGTTCTAGAGCAGTGATATTTAAGTCTCAATACTTGCTAGAACTCGTGCAATAAAGGAGATGTTGACAGCCAATATTAATCTTTATCAGTGTGTCTAAAAGGACAAATTTAGAGAGCTCTTCTCCCTTCTGTGAGCATTAGAAAATAGAACAAGACTAAACTGTCACCTAGTTATGAATCCTGATGCTACATAATTGAAAAATTATTAGTTAGAATTAGAAAATTCTTAGAAAAATTTAGAAAAGTTCTGCCTTTTTCTTAACTGTTGTTATTCCCTGCAAGGTCCAGACTGCAAATGCAGTTTTACCTTTTTCCTTTACTCCATCACTTCGCTTCATTCTTCTCTGCTTTTTTCTTACTGGATTTACTTCCTCTTTTTTTTTTTTTTTTAAGCTGTTTGAGCCCTTTAAGCTCATTCATACTTTCATGCTCTGTTATACAGAGTGAATCTTAGCCTCAGTTTTGGAGTCTTTTGTCCAATTATCTCTCTGTACCTGTAGAAGGGGAAAACAGCAGTGATAAAAACCTTCAGACTCTGTTGCAGTCCGTTCCCACTTCTCCAGGAAGGAAGATTCCTGTGATAACATTGAAGATGAATCCTTGTTTGGAGAAAAGGGGGTTTGACTAAATCGGAGGACTTTTGACAACGTTCTGAGCTCCTCTCCTCTGCAGGTGCCAACAGAGTTAACAGCATCTTGGAGAAAGGAAAATAATTTCACAGACCATTAGGGCTGGTGGGAAGCAGCAGGATCAGGTTTTAATGAATACAGGATCAAAAGCATCTTAAAGCAAACCAGCACTGAAAACAAGAGCAGGCTCATCAGGGAAGGCAGGAGATGCTTCTAACGAGAAACAAAGCGCCAACTCCAAGACGTTAGGGAGTCACTTTCTCACAATAGAGCATTTTAAAGTATAATTTCCTCTTCTAAAAAATTAGCTTTGATACTTTTCCAATACATGTAAAAATAGCACTATAAACAGATTCCCCGCAATTAAAATCTCCAAGTCAGAGGTTTTTTTCCAAAGGAGGTCAAGATATTTTTTCAAACAATGTTTGTTTTCTCACAAATAGAAGTAGTTTTTTAATCAGAGCAACAATGACGAAGTTAAGTTATCTTACAGTATTTTTGAAGTCAGGAAAGAAAATTCTGGCAGGAAGTATGCATAGCAGTAAAGTCAGACCTGTGAGTGGTTTGTATGTGAGAAAGGAGACAATCCCAATACCAGCAGGCACTTTCTCAGAGAAGTGCTGATCATTATTGTGTTTTATACTGAATTTATTGTGTTTTATACTGAATTTAGCACTGTATAATTCAGTGCAAATCTATCTTTTCATGTTCCAAGGGCCACTGGTGTTACTGGATCCAAATGCAATTGAAGGTAGGAGCAAGTAGATGAAGTGCTCAGGCAATGATGGTTTGGAGCAGGCAGAGAAACTGGCAACACTTAAGTGACCTTTCAGGTCAGAAAGGGCAGCACCTGAAAAATTTAGGCACCTGGAATTTTATACATCTGTTGAAAAAGAATTGGTTTTAATCATAGTTTTGAATCTGGATGCCTAAAACCCACCTAATTCCCGGACTCTTCTGCATTTCTGCTTTGAAACCAGAGGCAACCAGTTTCCCAATTTTGTCTTTTTTTAAATATGAATAAGCTGCTTTACTTCCCCACACTTTAAAAAGTTTTAAAAGATGGATAATATTTAACTTCCCCTCCTCCTCCATGCAACGTGGGGATTACTTCATTTATAGCAAAGAAAAAGTGGGGATACTGCACCGGGCATCTCTCTCAGCACTTGCCATTCTGTTGCAAATTAAATGTTGAGGAAAAGGGTTGCAAAAGAAAAAGCTCCCCAGTTTCCTTTCCCTGGAGGACGCTCAGACTTACATGGTTCAAAGAAGCCAGTATCTCAGAAGCTTTTCCTTTCATCACAAACCATATCAGCACTTACTGTCCTCTCGTGTGCTCTGCTAGAGCCAAAGCTGAGACTCCTTTGACAGGATAAATAATAACGTACACTTTGTGCTGGGTGAGAGCGTGACATTTGCAAGAGGATGGAGATACCTTGGCAGAAGTCAGATTGGAAGCATAACCTATTAGATACTAGATTTTTTTAATTGGCTGTGACACAGATATCACTATTTTGTAATGGAACCTATAATATCGAGATTCTTTTTATGCCTTAAATGAAAAACAACCAAACTAACCATATCCTCAAACCATACCCCACAGCATCCCTGTTCTGGTACGTACAGAAAATGCATTCTATAGATGTCTCCCTGCTACAGGGAGTGGTGAATCGAGCAACTTGCAATGTTTGTGTGACTGCTGCATATATAAAAGCCTCATTAAGTCTCCCCGGTGATTGGAGATGGGTTTTGTTTAGGATGGGTTTGTTTGTTTTTGTAACAAAGAGAGCAAATACAGGAAATAATCAAATAACCGTGTTTTCATACTCTCCCAATCATCAGGAGCCTATATGAGATTTTAATTAGTGCTGCATTTTCAATAACTCTGTATCTGTACGTGTTGCAGATTCTTTCCTGGATAACAGGGAGATAATTATGAGAATCCTGTTTTTCAGTCTCTCACTAAAGGGATGGCTGATATATTTAATCATGATGTAGAAATGCTGGCAGCTTTCTCGGAGTTCAGCCTCTCTCTAATTACATTTCTAGATTTTTAGTAAATTGAAAGGGAAAACGTAGGAACAAAATAATTAAAACCAAAGAGGAAGCGAATATTAAAAAGCAGGAGCTGTTTAAAATTCTTGCACGCAACTCTTTTATGGACATCAGTTTAATCAGCTTCCCATCAAAATCAAACTTACACACTAAAGTAACACCTCCAAACCTACAGGTCCATTAGCATTTACCGATTCTTTTCATGCAGAAAAAAAACAACCTGTCTTGTATCACTCGGGTGCGACTGAGAATTAGAGCCAGAGTGAAGGCGCTGGAGGGTTTGGAGCTCTCACATGCACAGCAGTGTCAAAACACACACACATCAGCATATCCCCAGGAAAGTTTTCAAGGCTCAAGCAGTACCTTCACCTAGGAATTGCCCAATAATTTTATTGCAGGATTTTATTAAAGACAGAAGGTGGTAGGCTTCGTGAAGAGTAAGTGACAGTATTTCACTTCTACCTGCCACCGAGGAGGGCAGAATTGCCCTAAATAACTTCTTCGTATGGAGAAGAGGGGAAATTCGATCTTCATTTTCGCAGACACCCCAATTTAATTTTCCCCTTCCTGGGAACAAGAGACTTTTGATCAGGAGAACGTCATAAAGTGCCGAAGAGGCTGACCTCTGCACTGCTAAGCAACACAAGGCCAGTGTTGAATTAAAGCAGACATTTCTGCTTGTTTTGTCTAGAAACCCCTTCTATCAAGAATCTGCAGCCTCAGAGCTCTAAGGGAAGAATCTCTTTGTTTTCTCTAAAACTGGTGCTGTAATTTCCTTTTCTAATTCACTACAAGATAATAAATACATCAGTGAAAACCCACAGTTTGTATCAGGAGTATAAAATCCAGGATAATGGATAGGGTAAGAAAATAAGCTTCTAGGCGAAATGTGTAGCCAGAAGAGGAATGCTAATACCAATTCCCAACTTCCCAAGAGGCAGTTTTATGGCATTTCTTCATTACAATGCAGCATTACCTGCTGTTTTGTCACCACGGGCAGCAGTTTGTGAAATAAAGGAACGAAGCAGGGTCCAAGAATTGGTCATGACTTGGATGAGATACTTGCCAGGAAAACCCAGGACACTGCAGAAAATGTTAGCAATAAAACAGGCAATATTCTCCGAGCTGGTAGCGGACAAATACAAATGTGGCAGCTTAGAACACGGGACCAATTGTGCTACAAGGAGCAGCATTTTTCATCTGAGAGAACGAGATAAAAAGACTTTGCATCTTCCATTTAAATAAGTGTAGCTGTGATATGTATTGTGTGACCTGGCTAATTTGGTTATTGAGGTGCTTTGTGTGTAAGTGTTTTAATTCACTATAACATGAGACTGAAACTGGGCAGGAAAGGAAGATGAGCTCGACTTCTCTACAAACATTTAAGTGACTAAAGATTACTAACAAGAAGAATTTGGCTTCCTCTGTTTGCAAACTGTTACAAATTAGAAGAGAAAATCCATATGTAGGTGGGATCTCAGGATCATAAAATAATTTGGGTTGGAAGGGACTTCAGGACATCCATCTGGTCCAACCTGCTCAAAGCAGGGTCACCGATGAGATAGAATAAGGTTACTCAGGGTTTTATTCTCTCAGGACAACATGTTCACATTCTCATCTACGCTCCTGATGAAAAAATTTCTTATATCTGGGCTGAATCTCTCTTGTTTTTACTTCTGTTTCTCCTCCTCCTGATGTACCACTGTGAGGTGCCTGGCTCCATTTTTTGCTTATAGAATTGTCAAGGTTGAAAGGGACCTTTCAGATCATCAAGTCCAACCACAACACTGAGAAAACCACCACTAAATCATGTCCTGCAGCACCATGTCTGCCCGGATTTTAAACACCTCCAGAAACAATGATGATTCCACCGTTTCCCTGGGCAGCCTGTTCCAGGGTTTGATAACCCTTTGGGTGAAGGAATTTTTTCCAGTATCCATCCTATACCTCCCCTAGCACAACTTGACACTGCTTCCTCTTGTCCCATCGCCTGTTCCTCGGGAGGAAAGACCAACACCCCCCTGGCTACCCCCTCCTTTCAGGGAGTTGCAGAGAGCACACAGGTCTCCCCTCAGACTCCCTTTTTCCAGGCTGAACACCCCAAGCTCCATTATCTGCTCCTCGTAAGACTTGTTTTCCTGACCCCTTACCATTGGTATGTACCCCCTTGTAGGTACTGAAGTTCTCTAAGGTCTCCCTTAAGCTTTCCATCCAGACCCCTGAGCGACAGGCATAAGACATATTTGCCTTATAATTCTGTTCTCAGGTTAAAATAAATGCTGTGCCTGGAGAAAAACTCATCAATTGCTCTCAAACTCAGCAATAAATCCTCATTGCACAGAGAGCTGTTCTCTGTACATTGTGGACGCACGTACAGAAGTGACCCAAGGCCCAGCCTGAAGTGAGAGAAGGGGGAGGAACTGTTCCCTTTATGCTTCTTCCTTGTGTGAAGAGATTGAACATAAAACCCCTCACACACCACCAGCGACAAGCAGCCTCGGAGGCAAACAACCACCCTTCCCTCAGCCCCCACACAGAGCTGTGAGGAAAATGGAGGGCGACACACACCGCCTCGCTCGACGCCTTTCCCGCCTTTTCCCCCGCCCTCCCTCGCGCCCCGCCCCTCCCCTCCCCGCCCGCGCGCAGGCGCAGTGCTCCGCCCTCCCCCCCCCCACATCGGGTGCCGCGGGGAGCCCGGATGTGTCAGTTTAGGGCAGTGTGAGGAGAGCGCAAGGGGACAAGCGGGCGGCGGTGGCCATCGCAGGTGAGGTGGGAGGGGACCGTGCGGGGGAGAGAAGCAAAACGACTCGGGCGAGGCCCGGAAGCCTCCACAGGGACGGGGGGGTGGGGAAAGGTAGTGTCGTCGTCGTCGTCCCCCCACACACGCCGCTTTTCCCCTGTGAGGTGTATCTTGGGGCAGCTCTCCTCCGTCCCTGCGGCGGGCCGGCCGCACGGCTGAGCGCCCCCCCACACCTCCTCCGCTGGCTGTTTAAATGGCGCTGCGACAGGAGTAGCTCCTTGCCAAATAGTGAGCTTTCCCAGTGGAGGGGACCCCAAGGCACACAGCGCATGCTCCAGCGCGCTGCCAGAAAGTGAGCCGCCGGGAGGTGGAGCGGGCGGGCGGGGCGGAGCGCGCATGCGCAGCGGGGAAGCGGGGCAGGTTGGGGGTGCCTTGCGCATGCGCGGAAGCCGGCCTGGCGGAGGGCGCATGCGCAGGAGGAAGCGGCGGGGAAGGCGCTGAGGGTCCTGTGCGAGTGGGGGTGCGCAGGCGCGGTGGGCAGGGGCGGCGCGGGGGGTGCGCTGCGCGTGCGCAGGCGGGAGGGGAGCGCTGGGAACAGCCATATCCTGCGTGTTCGTCAAGGCCGCGCCTGCGCAGAAGGGTGCTGCGGGGACCTGCGGAATAATGAGCCACTGCCTGTGCTGGGGGGGGACTCGGAGGAGGAAGACATGCTGCTAAATAGTGATCCCCAGCTGCTGGTGTTGTGTTAGGGGGGCTGGCTGCGGAGCGGGAGGGGGGGGGGGGGGGGGGGGGGTAGAGTCTGGGGCCGCCATCGCCACCGCCGCACCTGCTTTGGGATAGGGCTTCTGGGGCTTCCCCGGGCCGGCCTGGGAACGGGGCCGGCGGCTGGAGTCACTCGTAGGGCCGGGAGGTAAGAGCTGGGGGGAAGGGGGGCAGGAGTTGTGAGGGGAGAGGGCTGGGGAGCAGGGCCTGAGGCGATGGGGGGAGAGGGAGGGGGAAAAGTTTGTGAGGAGGCCTGGTGGGGGGATTCCTTGGGCAGGGGTAGAGTTTCGGGGGGGGAGGGGGGCAGGAACTGAGTGAGGAAACACGAGTGGAAGAAGGGAAATGAGGGCTGGAGTGGAAAGACTGGGATGACTAACAGCATCACCAAGTAAGGGATGACAGGTCGAGGCTGTGAGGCACGTTTCTAAATCCGGAGGGAACTTGGGCTCCGGGTGGATGAGACCCCCCCAGGGTGTCTGGGACCAGCGCTGCTGTTTCTCGGCTGTGTCTCAGGCCTGTGGTGGTGTTTAAAGGAAATGGTGCATCATCATGCAGTATGGAAAGGCAAAAGAGTTCCCTTGCTCAGTTAAATGTGTCACTAATTCGATTTGATACAAGATTGGTCCTGGCAAGCACTGTCTTGATTAGTGATAGATAGTATTATAAAGGTAAAATATTATTCCCATAGTATTTGCAAAGCTGCCTGTGAAATGGAATTGTCTTTTTCTGACAGGATTTGGGAGGCGGGGGGGAATACTGAATGTAACATTATTTGTTGTCATTTTTTTTCTCTAACTCAACATTATTAGATGTGTTTGTTTTTGTGATTATGGAGCATTATTGTGACATAATGATAAGGAATCCTTTTCTTTTTTTGTGATTTACTGATTTTTTTTTCCTTTGCCTTTAGAGTGATTATGTCTGGCATGGCTTGATGTGAAGCCCTATAAAAGCAAAAAAATTTCGCTTTTATTTATGCTTTATAAAATAGACCTCATTGGTTATAAAACCCCTGAATTACTTAAGTAAAACATAGAACTGGCTTCCTTCTTTTTCAGTGACAGTTTCTAACCAGATGCCCAGAATGATTTGTCACTTGTTTCGTTGTGACCTGAAGGAAAAAACCAGATTTTTATTACATTTTTTTTCCTTAATAGTACTTTGTCATGGGTGTATATCGAGATCAAGACAGCGTGATAGCAGAAGTACATCGCAAGCTGTCATCCTGTCACTGGATCAGTAGAGGACAGTAATACAAAACTGTACCTACCATAACATCGTAGAAACTACTGTCAAATCTGATATCTTGATTTACAAAAGTATTAGTTACTGCTGTTACAAAACTGATGGTGTTTCCTCCCCCAAACCTCCACGTTTTGCACGTAGATACAGATGAGAGAGGGAATTAAAATGGAAGAGGTTTTGGTTTGACACATGGGCTCAGCGAGAGATATCATCGCTGGCTGCACACATCACTTCAGTGCTTAAATATACCCTGATTTCTTGTGTAATTCATCTTAAACTTTGCTGTTCTTTTAACATGGAGAAAGTACCAGTACTGGGTGTGGAATTAGGTTTGATAAATAGTAAAAACAATTCTCTCAGCTTCCCCTGAGCTGGCTTGACCAGTGTGGGGGAAGGTTTAGGGTTAATCTCTGAACTGCAGCTGAGGCTCTAGACAGACCTAGCTTTAGGCAGTGGAGTTTGATGCCCTGTGTGATTTTTCTAGATGCCAATCCAGTTTTCAATAAGGGACTTACCAGCTTTATTCTTGGCACACCCTTCTGCTGAGCGTTTTACTCGTGGGGTTTGCCATTCACTGCCTGGCTCACTGTGTAAACTTGAAATTATCTGCTTCCTTTCTGCCTGGACGTTATTGCTGCAAAATTGGGCCTGAAGCTGGCAAAGATACGTGGTTTTTGTATGAGCAGGAGCTATTGCTGTGTTATCAGTTGCATTCATAGTTCCACATTTGAAAATATCTGTTGGAATTTTGTAAAATTCCTTCTCCCAGCTTTGGCTGGATTTTTCTGCACGATTGGGGTATTATGTAAGATCTTGCTTTATTTCTCCAGCCTCTGAGGGCTGCTGTTTCCTACTCAGCATGGAGAGGAAATACAACAAAAAGTGGTGGTTTTGGGGGTTTTTTTGGTTTTTTTTTTTTGTTTGTTTGTTGGTTTTTAAACCCAGCCTTTATTGAGAGTGTTGCTTCTTGATCCTCAGTCGATCAGCTGCTGCTGCATTCTGTCTTGTACTTTGTACTTGAGAGACCTCTTAAATAAAGCATGTGTCCCAAGTTCTTGAAACACATGACAGTACAGGAAACTAGCGTGAGATTAAAGTATCTATACCCTTGAGGAGGCAAAGGAGCTGTTGTTTTTCAGAGTTCATATCTGTAAATAGAACTTCTTTTATTGGTTTCACATTGTTAAGTGTCCCTTTACTGAACTCTTTAGCAGAGTTGAGTGGTTCTGGAAGTCTTTTCCTTTTTGCTGATGTGCATAGCTGAGAATTCAAGAAAATACGTAGCACACATGAAATGTAATTTGTGGTTTGTTTTGTTCTCTCCCCCTTCCCCCCCCCATTTTTAGGACAGAAAAAATGCAGAGCCTCTGACTGTGTAGCGAATGCCCGGAAAAGACTTGGGAGTTCGTTTTTATACTGTGAGTAAATTCTTTGGCTACAGGAAGGACTTGTGTTGCTGCGTTCTGGGAGGTGTAGCTGGTTTTAAAACTGTGGATTTTTAGATATCTGTAGAGTTTATAAAATCAAGATCATGGGAGGGATTAAACACTCCAACACTAACTGCATGACCGAAGATACAGTTTTGGCCATTGATGTAGTAGAAGCCAGTCGGGTACTTGAGACTTTAGATGCACTGACTACAGAAAATAGCATTTAAATTTTCATACTGAGATCTCAGCTCACCTTTTCTTAGCCTGTATTGTAGATCTGTTTCCATAGGTTATTTTATATGACTGTGGACTTTAAAAACGGCTTTCATTAGAAATCCAGTGTGGCTGTTGTGTGTTTTAAATTGGGTCTGATGTAATGCTTGGGCTGTGAATCATATACAGTAATGTTAATGCTTTTAAAAAATTGATCCAACTTCTGATAACAGAAATCATTTTCCAGCAAAAAAGCATGCCCTTGTGCACAGCTTTAAGAGACTTGCATATAAAGAAAAAGTCAGAATATTCACTTGAAAACATGCTAAATTTTAAGCATTTAAAATATTTCAGAATGCTGAAGTTCAGTAGTACTGTTTCTGAAAATATACTGGAAGGTTTAGAACTGTAAACATTGAAATTTATTGCATATTCAGAAACATTTCTTGTTGCATCATGTGTAAACTCACATAGGGTATCGTTGGACACTGATAGTTTAAGTTTCTCTGAATCACTACTTATTCTTGGGGGTTTATGTGCCAACCTTTGAGTTAATATAGATAAGAGTAGGAAGGCTTTGATACGTGTGACATCAGACGTGCAAGTGACATCTATCCAACATCAATCTGAAAAGACTAGTGGGATGGTTCTGAAAAAGACACCTGTATCTTCTGAGATCAAACAGAACTTCAAGAAACACTTTTTAAACTGTAAATACGCAGGAATGATACTTCTAGAGTTCACAAAATTACTCGTGGGACTTTAACAGGGACTTTAACAGCGATGTGTAGTTAGTTAGTTGGGATATTTAGTTTCTGTTCTGCCCACATTCTTTGCCCAGTGCTGAAAAACTGTTCAACAAATCATAAATCAGATCATAATTGTATATAGCAGCTTCTCTTTAATAGTGGTTTACTAGTGGCGGACTCCCCAAGACTGTGAAGCTGTATTTCTTCAGCTCAGATTCTCAAGCTAGCGAGGCCTCGCTTCTCCATTAAAAAGAAATCCTTTTAAATTTTGATTTCTTTTTATTTAAAAGACTGGCTTTGCCTTTGTGTCTGAAAGCAGAGCCCGGATGACAGCCCTGTTTGGGAGCCGTTCTTACAGCAGGTGGGGACGAGTCGGCGAAGTGGCCGGAGCAGCTCCATGGTCTTGGCGACCTCCCAAGGGCCTGGAACAGACCCTGACTGCATGGATGGAAAAGTTTTCAGTTCCCATGGCTAGAATCATGCCTGTGGATTAACTCTACCAGCTGTTAAAAAATGTTTTCATATTGCCCCTCCCCGAATCCGTTATCTTCTGGTGAAGACCTGCAGTGCTTTTCCTCAGCTGGATGGAAGGCTGGGTGTCCTCACCTTAAAGGTCTGCCTTTGTCATTTCAAAATCATGTTAAATGACACCACTGCAATGGTGCCTTCAGGTCCTCGGCTGCTTTTTTTTGCACAAATTTGCAGCCTCAACAAGTTTGTGCTTAAAAGCCACACGGATCGGTTTGATGAGTTTCTTAGAAGCAAGTGAAATTCAGAGAAGTGTATTTCGCTACAGCTTTTGAGAGGCAGATGATTTTCTTAAGATTTCCTGTTAGATTGTGATTTTTATTTGTGCTTGTTCCCGGAGAGAACAGTGTAAAGGTGTTTGAGCCCAGAAGTTTTGAAAATTGCCATCATGTGTCATCTTTTGACTTAGAGACCTCTGTGTTCTAGCAAGTAAGATCACAGAATGTATAATTGAAATTAAAGTAGGCAAATCAGTTCCCCGGGTCCAAAATAACTCCCTTTGGAACTTTTTCACTTAAAACACAAGTTACAACATTAGTCTGGAAAGCGGTAAAAAAAAAATCACCTTGCTACCCTGCTTTCAAAGTGCCACTAATATAAACAGACATATAATAGTGTCTCTAGCCCAGTCTTTTTTCCTATTGACTAAAAACGTACTAAATATAGAATATCTGTGCTGCTAAAATTTTTCTTTGCTCTTTTTCTTAATAATTCAATAATCTTGGTCTTGAATGGTTAGGATATTCAAATAGGGGTGTAGGCGAATGCCATAATTGTGTTATTTTCAGAGTGTGATTTATGGTAAGATGGGATTCTTTTGATGTTAATGTGAGTAAGATTATTAAAATTAAACTAGCAAAACCATCACGCCTTGTTGAAGTTGGTGTGATATGTTTTATAGAAAACACAGCTGCTGATTTTTGAGGAAAATATGGATTGTTTGGAAGTGGAAGTTGGTTGGAATTTGATTCCTATCACCTTCCTCTCCTTATTCCTTCTCATGTTGGTATCTGATAAGATCTGAAGAAAGAGTAAACAAAGTAACTTTGAAAATTAAGGACTCTTCCTGCTGATAAAAATGGAAGTCTTGGAGAAGTGTTACCTGGTAGGACAGGCTGTAAACAGGAGTCTTTTCAAGAGCTTGTAATTGCTATTTATTATCTGCAAGAAATGAGTCCTGGAGTGAGCTTTCTGTTGGGTTGATTTCCTTTCACGCGTTTCCAAAAACCTGGGTTTGTGTGCTCTATTGTATTTGGTTTTATTTGGCAATCGTATGATCTTTATGTTTAGCCAGTTAAAATAATTCTCACAACCATTCAGAAGTTGTGCTGCCGTTGCAAGGAGACGAAAGAATCCAGTAGTTTGATGTCTTAGTTTTGGCCACACATTGTGATCTGTAAATTGATTATTTGAAAGTTCGATTCCCAGAATAATAATGGCAAAACCTGTATTTCAGCTCCAGTTGGTTTTGATAAACTCTTAGAAATATTAAGGCAAGATGGCAACTGGAAAATGTTATGTGAGGACTACCAGATGTTGGTGTTACTGGAAAGTTGATATAAATAAAAGGCTCCAGAGGGGATTATAGTCTCGGTGGTTTGTGAGAGGTCAGCTCTGCAATCCTGCTTGATGCTGGGTCTCAGCACAGCAGCTTGGAAAATTCAGGCCTGTTTAAATTTCAGTTTCTGCTTGTTCCCTGATTCGGTGTCGCACCATTTAGGCATTTTCTTTCAGTTATTTTCAGCTCCCAGGAATCCGTTGGGGTTTTAAAGGTGTGAGGTGTTTCTAACAGGGTGTCACTCTGCAGAGAGATGAACAGTCTATGGAGGGGAGCGACCCCTGCTGCTGCCAGAGGCCTCCCTGGCATGTTGGGAACTTTTTCTGGGAAAGAGTCATTTTCATGGCCTTATCTTTAAATTTGGAAGATGACTTACATGCTTCAAAAGTGCAAATGTTTCACTTCTAAAAAATAAAAATGGCTAAAATGGCAACTGAGTTACTTGACAAGCGACAGGTAACAATTTACCCTACAAATATAAACTGAAGCTGTAAAATACTTTTTTACAACTTTCCTGTGAGGGAGAGTCTAAAATAAGAGTTCACAGGCAATAACAAACCCCTTCTTTTCAAAAATAAGACTAGGCTTCTTACTGAAGACAGAAGTCTGCTCTGGCTGGTTCTTTCTGTGAGACTGAAGCTGGTTTGTTGGAATAACATTTTTCCTTGTGAAAGGAGAGAAATGGGCAAGAATGGATTGGCAGGAGGGAATAGCAGGGAGGTTAAAAGAATTCAAAGGGGGAAAAATAAGTAAGAGATTTATTTCTTTTTAACATGCTTATCATCCAAATTAAAAAATTATGAGGAAGATTAACTTCTGAGGAAAAAGTTTTGGAGATGTAAGCTTTAAGCATCTCAGGATTTACCTCAGGAAGATTAAAGGTGGAAGTAGAAAGTTAAAGAAGAGGCAAACAAACTTAACGACTGAAGAGCAGAAAATTTCAGTGGAGCACTTGTTTATAAAAGCAGAAGGTTATTTGGAGAACTCTCAGCTGCTTCTTACCACCAACTTCCTCTCTCTTTCCTTAGTTTGGTTTTAGCTGTTTGCTCTTTTATGGGCTGATATTTGGGGAGAAGGGGGAAGGGATGGTAGATGGTCTGTAGCTAAAGAATGGTGGTGTTTCTTTTTCTACAAAATAAAGGTAAAACTTATAATTCTCCTTATAATGTTTTACTGATAATTGACCCGTGCCTTAATAGTTTCACGTAAATTATTATTTTTGTAGGTGGCCAATCCTCTGGTTTTTCTCCCAACCCCATTTTATAACTGGAGAATTGGTTTAAGGGAGAAAATGAAAAACATTCCAAGAACGGAAAAGAAACCCTTAGTTTTGGAATATTTTTCGAAGTGGAATTTTACTTCCTGAATTCTAGTGTGCTGCCAATATTCGGTGATAGATACTGTTCTGAGATCTCTCTATCTTATTGACTGTGTTGAAAATGCTTTTTCTAAGAAACTCCTCTTCACTTTTCCATGATATGTCACTTTAAAGTAATTCTGGATGTTCCAACTTGATAATGAGTTTTCTGAAATAAACTGAATGAAGGTGTATGTAGTTGCGTTAATTAAAATCTTCCTTCTATGGAGTGTCCAGAGGCCCCTCTTGTAACCTCGGGAATCTGGCCTTCTCCAATTAACTTTGGAGTTAATAAAAGGAAGGATTGGAGTTCCTGAATGCTGCTGATGGTGTAATGGGAACAACTTTCAAGCTGAATTAGGCCGGATAGATAGTGCCAAACTCTCAACTTTTGAGAGAGATCATTTGCTCTGTATTTTAAGGAAACCGTGTTCTCTATTCTGTGTCCCAGGTGAGAAGTTGCAGGTCCTTGTCCCTGGAATGTGTCTTCCACTGGATGCCCCTTCCTTCCTTTTATCTCTCTGCTTGGGTCGTGTTGATTTTCTAGTCTTTTATGACTGAAGATTATAAATGAAACTCTCTGTGTGTCATTTTGAGCTCAGCAGTTTTTTGTGGCCTCAACAGGGTACAGGTTAAGTAAGATCTTTTTTGAATTTAAGAGCAGAGAAAGTAGAGGAAGATGTAATGCACACGCTCCTGGGTTTAGAAAGTGTTCAAGCTTAATTCACTAACAGCTTTTTTGACATAAATTATTCTTTCCTTTAATTCAGGTGCAGCTAAGGCTGTATATATCCCAGTCATGTTACTCCTTTATAGGTTGGTTTCTCCAGGCAGAGATTGGCTTCTTGTAGAACTCTTCACGTTTCTTTGTTCCAGAAAGATAAGCCTCTCACTTGTTTAAACCAGGCTCCCTTTCAAGATGTAGCTTTTTGGTATGGGTCACTTTCACAGAATCCCAAGTGTTGATTTCTAATCTTAGTCTATTTGTATTGGTACAGATTGTTTGCTACCCTGGTGCACTCTCTTCTACTCTACTGTGTTAATAATTAGGCAACTTTGTGTAACCTCTGGAATTCGTGGTGCCTGACTTTCAACCTGCATTTGTAGCTAGACCAGGTTTCCTGCAGCTCAGGAGACCTTTCAAGCAGCTTCACCCATTCTTTGCCCATCTCTTTGCTCTATGCCAAGCAGGAAGAGTGCTATAACGCCTTGTTTCGTGTATACATTAAAATCTGAAAACTTACTCATTTTATTCATCCACTAGTTAGATAGCATTGCATCCTGCTTTGCTCTTGCACTTAACTTGCCCTTCTTTTTTTTTTTTTTTTACCCCCTTTTCTTCTTTTTCTTTCTTTATGGCAACAAATTCAGACCTTCCATTGTCCTTTCCAAGGCTTTGAAGAGTGCAGGAAGATAATGGTCTTTTCCTGTGCTTCCATATCTCATCCCCTTGTTTTATTGCTCCAATTATCTTTGTCCTGCTCCTTTTCTCTGCACTTTGTGCTGTTCTTGGGTAGTCTTTGATGTGTTCCTGGTCCAAGAAGCAACCACTCCCCTGTTTGAAACAATTAAAAATACGCTTCTTTTACAGAACTCTCCAAGTTGTCTTTTGCTGATTAAAACTTACTGAAAACGAATATACTTTGGAAATTTCTGGTGTAAACTTCGGGTTTCTTAAAAGGTAGTTGATTTATCTTGAGAAGAAGTAGATATTCACAGGCTGTTAAGCAAAAGTCTAGTAATTCTGAGGCTTCTTCTAGAATTGTTTGTTAAGATTCCCCACCTCTCTCGGGTCAGGTCTCTGCTGCTCAAGGAGTAGTTCTGACTGTTGACTCCTGCAGTAGATAAAGTTGAGATGAGATGTCTCTACAGCTGTGAAGTCAGGAGGTAATTACGAGGACGAGGTGGCAAGGGAACATTTCCTGTGCTTAGAAAGGCCTGGTCTGACTCTGGTTCTTAGGTAAAATGTCTTCATCTGGAAGTGGTTGTGAATGAGGTGAGAATTACTCTTTTTCTTAACTGTGATCTTAAGTATGTCCAGAGACAAGGGCTGTTTGTTATTTATAGCCAAGAAAGTAAGATACTCTCAGCCATACATGGGCTTCCAGGAGTCCAGAGATAATATTTTGGGTTTTGTTTTTTTGTGACTTGAAAGTTATGCCTGTAGCTTTAAGTTTGTCCCTGCCTCTCTCACCAGAAAGAATTTTGATATCCAAACTATTTATGAAATGTTTTCCTAAAACCTTTGCCTGCAGCGCTTTTTAATTCACTCTGAGTTCAGAGGTGCCAGCACCATTAGTGAAGAAGTGTGAACTGGTGAAGTATTAAGTGTTCATGAACAAATAAACACCGGGGGTGCCCTGCTGATTTTGGAAACTTAACTTTACCTTAAGTCAGCTGTGGTTCTTTAGAAAATACGTTTAATATTAGTCCATGGCAGAGGAGCGATGCAGCATCTAAAGGAACAGCACGTGGCAGTTTCTACAGGACACTTCTAAAGATATATTTCACTGACCTTTTATGTGCTTCTCTTGTTCCCGTGCTTGCTAAGCAAGGCAACTGGCAGGTTTTTCCTTACTGATAATGTTTGCAAAAGGCAGTGATGGATATTATCTGTTTATTCCCATTATGACTTGGTAGAGCAGTAAAAGTAGCAGTGATATCATTTGATGACAAGTATTTGATGGCTGATTGCTGTATTGAGCTGGGGGTATGTTGGAGTTTAACGTCCTTTTTTTAACTGTATTTAACTGCCTGGCAAAGCATCTGGAGAAAGCTTTGACATACTGGATTGAAAGTATTTTCCAAATACTAGAAAAATCTTTAAAATCTAGAACCTTTGTCCCTTTTGGGCCATTTTTAAAGCATAGCGAATGACGTGCTGGCATGCAGCATTTCTATTAGCACATTGTCATAACTTTTATTACCACCTGCCTATCCAAGCCATCTGGGAGGAAAGGATATAAGATATAAAAGTGACAGTTACTCAGAGGAAATTAAATAGTCCTGTGTATTTCAAGCTTATACATTTATCTTGCCTTTAAATCACAGAAGCTTTCTAAATCTTCTTAGCATATGTAAGATGGAGGTAATATTTAGGTGTCTTAAAATCCTGTTGAAATACAGAAAGTAGATGTTTAAAGTTTCAATTTTATCACACAATTAACCATTTCCTTCCCCAATTAAATGCTTGATGGCTAGAGTCTTCTGGAGTTTGCTCCCTGGAGACCAGTGAATGGTACAGGAATTTAGGATTAACTTCTGCCCCCCATCCAGGAAACCCTTCAGCTTCTCAGAGGCTTGATGAATGTGCTATTGTAACATTAAAAGTTGTTGTTGTCTCCTCTTTCCCTCCCCATTAATCCCTCGTTTTCATGCCATAAAGGGAGGTGTTACTACTGAATTTACCAATTTGTCTTCAAGAAAGACCCACTGGAGTCTTTTAACTGTGTAATTACCTTTCCTGTTAAACCACTTCTGTAATGTGTGTGTAGAAACACTTAATTGCTTCGGTTTACCTGAAAGTAGAAGTCATTTTAGAGAAAACTGCTTATTGTGGATAAATACTTTCCATGGATGTTGGTTCCTTATCCAGGCTTTCTGGTTCTGTTCCTTGTAATTATTCCCAAACCAGGAAAGGAGTTTGGGGAGGTCCCTGCTGACTGGAAGGCAGCCTGTGTCCCAGTTTACAAGAAGGGTGTGGGGAAAGGCCCAGGGAACTACTGACCTCTTAGTCTGACCTCAGTTCTTGGAAAACTTATGGAGAAGGTTATACTGGGTGCCACTGAGTGGCGTTTAAAGAGAAATGCAGTCATCAGGCCCAGTCAGCATGGGTTCTCAAAGGGAAAGTCCTATTTGATATCCTCCTATGGTAGGGTCACCACCTGGTGGGTGAAGGGAAGGTAGTGGATACAGTTTTTCTGGATTTTAGTAAGGTTTGGCTGGTGACCAGTCACCAGTGGTGTTCCTCGGGATTTGATTCTAGATCTGATCAATATATTCATTGATAATCTGGATGTTGGATGTACCATTAGCAAGTTTGCTGATGACACCAAACTGGGAGGTGCTGTTGACTCTCTTGGAGATGCCTTGCAGATGGATCTAGGTACGGGCAATAAAATTTAACAAGTCAAAATGCTGGATTCTGAACCTGGGACAGAGTAAAACCAGGGCAAAAGTATAAATTGGGAGAGGGGTGGCTGGAGAGCAGCCCCCCAGAAAGGATGGGGGTGCTGGTGGGCAGCAGCTCAGTAGGAACCAGCCAGTCAAGAGAGGGGATGGTCCCGCTGTGTTTAGCAGTGGTGCCACCTCATATTGAGCACTACTGTGTGCAGTTTTGGGCCCCACAATTTAAGAAGGATGTGAAGATACTCAAATGGGTGCAGAGGTGGGCATCCAAGCTGGTGAATGTGCTGGAAGGAACGTCTCTGAGGAGTGGCTGAGGGCTTTGGGCACAAGCTTTGTCTAAAGGAGGCTGAAGGATGACACCATCGTTCTCTACACTTTCCCATGGAGGGGGTGTGGAGAGGGAGGTTCTGAGCTCTTCTCCTTGGGATCCAGTGGTAGAACATATGGGAATGGTTCAGACTGGACATCTGGAAGCATTTCTTTACCAGGAGGGGGTGGGTCAAGCCCTGGAACTGCCTTCCTGGAGAGCCATCTCGAGAGGCGGTTGATGCCCCAAGCCCATCAGTGTTTAAGAGTCATTTGGACAATGCCTTTAACATGCTTTAACTTTTGGTCAGCCCTGGATTGGCTGGGCAGTTGGACTAGATGGTCCTCGTGCATCCCTTCCAACCGAGTAGTCCCTTCTGCTTTATTGTGGTGTCATGGAATTCCGGGGAAGATGCTGATGGGACACTCCTCCGGCCATTGGTCACGTGGAT
Organism: Scolopax mira; assembly: GCA_004320125.1. NCBI lineage: Eukaryota > Metazoa > Chordata > Aves > Charadriiformes > Scolopacidae > Scolopax > Scolopax mira. Next base: position 28,123 of record BJBW01008702.1, read on the forward strand.
GGAGCTCTGGTCTGTCTCACGGTGACAGGCTTTGACCAAATCCCTGGTTTATTGTGTCTTGAGGTTTAATTCGCACCTCTGTTTTGGACACAGTTTCATGCTTTCTAAGAATTGAAAAAATAATTCAAAGTAAGTTATTTTTACATCTTTTCTTTATCTTTCTAATGCTTCTTAAATAAAAGTTGCTTTATTTCTCACTCTGCATAAGAAAGTATTTTAAGAGACCGCGGAGGCAAGACTGAGTGTTGCCCATGGAAGGGCAGTTAGCTAAATATGCAAAACTATCTCTGTTAATTTTCGCTTAATTTGAATAACACAGAGTGGCTTAATTAAATTTCTTTGGAGGGATTGTGGTAATTTTAAGTTTAATGTAATAAAACCCGCAGCAAGTACCTAAAGTGCATATTGATGTCCCTTTTTAAAGCACTTCCCCCCCTCAGTCCACACGCAAGATGTTTGTAAAGTTGTTTTATCTGAGAACACTCTGTTTTCCATTGGTGCTGGTTGTCAGCAGTTCAGATCTTACGGAGTTAATTGTTTGCCCCTGAGCTTTGCTCCAGGAAATAAATTTCCACTGAGTTAAACGCGCATTTCTGTAGGGATAAACACCTATTTCTGAGCTCCTGACAGACCTGTCCCCCGTTTAAAGACTCCAAATTATGTTGACAGCAGTTTGGGGGAAATAATGTGGATATATGTTGATGTGCTTGTTGTGAACGTTGTCCTGTTGTTTTGAGGTGTGGGATGTTTAGGTAATTGGGATTTTTCTATATTCTCTGTACTTTCCACCCTTTCCTTTCATCAACTAATGACTTGGCCTTCCTCAAGAGCCTGACCGGCTGCTTCCCCTTTCTCCCCCAACCAACCTCAGTATCAGCCTTTGTGTTTAAAGCAGTTTGTATTGCAAAATAACTATTTTATGCCTTTCAATCGTTTTTTTTAAATCTTTTGGAGTTCAAAGCCAACAGCAATGGGGTTCTTGCGTCCTGTCCAGTAAGACAAAGGCAGATAAATAACCACCTGAGAAACAGAAGGCTAAATTGTGAGGCATGTGATGCTTTTGTATCTGCCAGAGTTATGAATCCGAGTTTACAAGCTCATCTTTGAAGACATTTTGTGTATCTGCCTTAGGGATAAGGACTCAGAAGTCAGAGAGGAGTTGATTATTCTGTTTTGTTTTAAAACCTCCCCGCTGGTAAGGAGGTGTCTGTTTTATCAGTCCTGCCTGTGGATTCATTCAGGTGCTTTGCGGGGGTTTTAACCCCAAATGTTCTCTGCAGATGACAATTTGATTTGGCACTTAGCAGTTGGGAACTTCGCTAGCACATAAAAGTAATGAGAATTTCCCTCTGGCCAAAAGGATTCAATTTGAAGTAGAGAAATCATTACCAACACTTTACCTAATAGTAAAGCTTTAGGAGAGGGTTTAAACGATAGGAAATTACTCTGTTGATGTTACCGGTGTTTTGTTCTTGAATTTGAGTTGTATGTTGCTACCTGTAGCTTTTCAGATTAAGAACTTCATTTGGCAAGCCTGATCTCTGATATTCTGAGACTCTCAATGTGAAAATAGGGAGTAAGTAGCGAGTTGAAATGGTGGCCTCAGGGTAAAATTGTAAATCTCAAGTCAAGCGGGGAGTCTCCTATTTGAGTCTTGGACTCCTTAAAGGAAATTATATACTGGGCTTATTCCTATAAGGAGCTGCATATTGAAAGAATGAGTGGAGGTAGTATATCCCCTCTTCAGAAAACATATGGTAACGCTTTTAAATGTTTAAATGTAACATCATATTTTGAAGGTGTTGGGGGAAGTGGGGGGAGAGAGAAAGCGTGATGGCTTTAACTTGTGTCCCATAAGATTTAACAGCACTCCTGAAGGTTTTTTTCCTCTTTGTTCTTAGTTTTGCTTTTTTTTTTTTTTTTTTCCTCTTTTCAGGGACTGACAGGGTGAAGATCAATTATTATAAATTTCTTCTGCTGAGTTGTGAAATTCTGTTTAATCTTCAAACTGGCGATGTCAAGGGTGCCGAGTCCTCCTCCTCCGGCAGAAATGTCGAGTGGACCCGTAGCCGAGAGCTGGTGCTACACTCAGGTAAGTCCACACTGCTGAGATACTCTTGATGTAACACGATTAGAAACTGTGGCATGACGTCTGTTCAGAACAAGTTTGGCACCTGGATTTTGAGATGATGTCACTGTTGCAAACCAGAGCAACAATAGAATGTTGCCCTCTGCCCTCAGCGGAACTTCGGTGGAGGCAGTTGGAGAAGTTGGAGTGGTCCAACTGTTACTGCCAACCATTTCCAGACTCTTGTTTTCTTGCGCTTGGGGGGGTTATTTGTCACACAAGTGACTCAGTAAAACTTCCAAGTTCTTAGGTTTTGCCTTTAAGATGCCCAGGGTGAAGCGGCATAAGCCTAAACCGCCCATTATTCTCTGTTTTAAGATCAAGGTGGTGAAGTTTTCCTACATGTGGACCATAAACAACTTTAGCTTCTGCCGAGAAGAAATGGGGGAGGTCATCAAAAGTTCAACTTTTTCATCTGGAGCCAATGATAAACTCAAATGGTAAGAAACAGAGCAGAGAGGTTCACCCTGTTTGTACAACTGTGTGAAAGAATTTGGGGCTCTGTAACAGAAGAAATGCATAAAAAACCTCCTTGTGTTGCACATGGGTTTTTGCTTCCTTGAATGTAGAACGAATGCACAGGGAGAAAACGCTTCAGCGTAGTGTTTGAATACACAAAACCAGTGTGAGGATCTGATGGTTTTCAGTGTTCCTCTGATAGTGGAAAACATCAGTGGTAAGAGAAGCCGTGGCTGGAAGAGACGTGCCATGGAGGATTATTAATGTCTTAAGTTTGGGGTTTTTTGATTGATTTTTATCTTGACAAGTTCCTGTAAGCCAATGAGAGCCCACAGCCAGTGTATTAAACCTCTATTTCAGCCTCCCACCTTCAGAGTTTAGTATTCTGTGCTGTTAAAAAGGTAATTTTTGCTTGCACTCTAGATCCTGCAAGTTAAGGCTATTGCTGCTCTGTTACTTTTCTCTTTATGGCAGCTGTTTGTAAATTCAGAGACTTAACACAGAGATAGTCAAAGTAGAATCATAGAATCATAGAATCATCTGGGCTGGAAGGGACCTTCAAAGGTCATCTATTCCGACCCCCCTGCAGTCACAGGGACACCCCCAACTAGACCAGGTCTCCCAGGGCCTTGTTGAGCCTCCCCTTGAATGTCTCCAGGGAAGGGGCCTNNNNGAAAACCAGAATATTGTTCATATAACTATGGGACTGACTACTCTGCCTCTTAAAGATAACATTTTTTCTCTTTTCCTTTCCTTTAAAACCTTTCTTATCTTCCCCGAGTCCTCCAGTGATTTCCAGTAACTCAGAGTGAACTTTGGTCATAATGTGTGCCTACTGTGACTCGCATCTGACCTAGTGGATCCATGGACACCCGATATTAAATGTTTTAGCATTTTTCTTTAAACCACTTTACTATAGATTGGGGTAAATCAGCCACTAAATAACTTAGTGTGCGTGCTATACAATTTGTGTTCCCTTCCTTTGGGTGGCAGACCTGTGCTTTCCTTGGGACTGCTTTTTGTTATTAAATTACTTACCTTTGTAACCTCTCCCAGTCAGATCTCATTCTAATGTCTAGATTTTTCTGATTTCTTTGTCCTTGTGTGTTTGAGCTGTTAGTCATTTGGCCTAGTTTTTGCTTCTTGTTAGATTCTGTGTCAAGTTTCAGGTCATGGAAGTTCTTCTGAGTTAGCCTTTTCCTGCACTTACTACTTTTTCTTTACAAAGGAGTATTCTTCTCTTTTTGCCCTGGCATTATGTTTTTGAGAAACTATCAACCTTCCAGAAATCCATTTCTCCTTTCAATTGCTTCCTTTGGAATTTTACCTACCATTTCTCTGGATTTCCTCGAATCCATTGCCTCCATCCTTCTATTTCTTTCCTTTTGTGACAGTTGACATCAGGGTGCTCTTCAGTAATTTAAATTGTACCCTCCTCTCTCCTCTTTTCCCCATGTTTGTTTGTTTTTTAATAGGTTTGCCCATAGTTCCTGCCTGTATATTATTCTCCCTTGGACGTGTAGCATAAGGCTGGCTGTAACAAACAGTTCCACTCTGTTTACCTACCTGTTATTTCCTGGGGGTTCGGTGGCTGTTAAACAGAACTTGTTTGCTGTATGTTTTATTGTGAAAATTCTACAATGCCCGTTCTTTGAGAGCTGTGGATGACCTGCCAAAACCCATTCCTGCCATCTCACTCTCCTGCCTGCTTCCACAGGTGTTTACGTGTGAACCCTAAAGGCCTGGATGAAGAAAGTAAAGATTATCTGTCCCTCTATCTGCTCCTGGTGAGCTGTCCAAAAAGTGAAGTTCGAGCAAAGTTCAAATTCTCCATCCTGAATGCTAAAGGAGAAGAAACGAAAGCGATGGGTGGGTAAAAAAAAAAAAAAAAACAAACCCTTTTGTGTCTGATGGGGTCAGGTGTTTGTCTTTTGCTGTTTGATCAAGCGAGTTGCTCAGCTGGGGTTTGAAGCCCTGTATCTTTCTTTCAGAGAGCCAGCGAGCGTATCGATTCGTACAAGGCAAGGACTGGGGATTCAAAAAATTTATTAGAAGAGACTTTCTGCTGGATGAGGCCAATGGACTTCTTCCAGATGACAAACTCACTCTCTTCTGTGAGGTAAGTTTTCTTGTGAAGCTGAAAGAATAGCGGTTCCATTAGCTTAAGGGAGATGTGACCTTATTTTTCATCATTGCTTTTAAGGAGTCAGAGGTGCCAGGAGAAATACTGGATGTTTATATGGCACTTAGATTTTATTGGTGCTTGTGTGTGTGCACCTGTGTGGCTGGTGGCTTTTTCTCTGTGTGATTCATCCCATTTCAATCAGACTTATTTTCTTGTTGCTTTATGTTTGTCTTTTACCTGTGATGATGGTAGGAATTAAGCACATTTCATTATCGTTTCACTTCTGGTTTAGTGTCATCATCCATCTGTTTGTACTCCCTAATTTGAAACTCACTTGGGATAATAACCAGCACTAGCTTTGCAGTGGGAACTGGCCCGCCTATTACTTGCCTGTTGAATAAGGAAGAGTTTTCTTTATTTTCCTAAGTGTGTCTCTACAGCCAACAGAAGGAAAAATTTAAGATAGAGGAATTTTATACTAACCACAATTTTCTGTTCATTGTGTTTGCATTTTTCTACAACGGCTTACCAAATTATTATTTCACTGTTACTCATTTCAAAGATACAGGCAGTTACTTATAAAACTAGATATTTAGGTTTAGAAACATTAATGAGAAAATTTAGACTGTCTTAATTTAGTGTCTTCAGAGCTTTTGCTGTCTTATTTTCATTGTCTTTTTAACTACAAAATGCCTCCTGCAGCTGTGATTTTTGCCAGAAGACAGGTAGAACAAGTTGTTCTCTCTTTGGATCTCCTGCAGGTTTTCTATGGGAGTCTTTTCTTTTGCTGCATTTTCTTTCAGGAGTGAAAGAAATGCTTCCATCAAAGTTGTTTGGAAGCTGTATTTTTTTTTTTTCATTATTTTTAGTGGGTTCTTTGGCCATCATAAGCACACACATAGTTAAATGAACAAACATCTCCTAAAGGATGTGTCTTCATCAGTAGCATAACTTACTGTCATGGAGCCCTTCCTTTAGCACTAGTAGCAATATGGAGGGAGAAGAGGACAGTGTCTTGGATGTCACTTCTGTAGATCTAGCAATTACTCTTTCCTTCATAAATAAAAGAGCCAAAAAATTTATAATTGTGGCGTGAAACTGAAAAATTAATGTCTGAGAAGGGAATTTGCAAGGTGTGAGGTAGATAAACCTGAGATCCACCAGCTATCTTGGCAACCAGTACTAATTCCAGTCACTTTTTACTGAATTACTCCCTTCCAGAGCTTCCACTCAGGGGGTTGGTTTGTTCTAGATGGAGAGAAAACTTGTGCTGGCTCCACCTGCCCTTGGTGTTTTACTTCAGTTTATTCTACACGTGAGAAATCTTAAGTTTAATGGTATCAGAGGGAAAAGTTTTGTTGTCTGGAAACAGTTTGGCAAGAACTTTCAACAGCTTGGTTTTGTTTGGGTTTTTTTTCCCCCCACTCTGTTTTTTTGTGGAGTTTAGTTTATTTTTTCCTTTTCTTTCCTGAGCTTCTAAGTCTCTTAGCCAGTGGGCCATATGCTCTCCTAACGCTTCCCTGCTGGCCACAGGTGCCAAGTGATGCTGCTCACAGCTGGACTTTCAACGAGTGTGTCCTGCATGGAGAGACTCTTGAAGGAGCTCCCAAGTCTTCATGTTGAGATGCTTCTTATGTGGGGTTATGCTGGAGTTTTCTGCCCAACAGAAGGTTGCTGAGTGTCTCTGCTGCACCTTCTCATTGCTTTATTAAAGTTAAAAGGAAAAAAACCTTTTGTTCTCTGCTCGTGTCCGGTGCCAGACACAGATAATGTCTTACTGAAAATGCTCTTAAGCCAGAGAATGATGTTCCTTGTCAAGCATTTCAAATCTGACCTCGTTCAGTTGTCTGTTGGGGGATTTTTCGACCTCTCTTTTGCCGGTGGAATTGTTTGTTCAATATCCTAACTTTATTACTTTTGACTTGTTTAAATTATATTCCAGCATCATAAGGAAATATCATTCTGGTAAATCTCCAAAAAGAACAGTTTTCCCAAAATTATGGTAATAGCTGTCTTGTGAGGTAGGTAGCATTGGTTCCCTTGCTAACAGGTTGAAAATAGCTGAAGCAAAACCATATCTATTTTAACCTCTACGACTGGTCACACCTTGGAATCTGCCAGTGTAAATTCCTGATGTAAAACCCCATGTAATGAAAGACAGTTACTGGCTGAAAATGAAAATCTATGAAGATAATTTATATGTGGATTTGAGACACAGTTCACTAGTCTTTCTTTTTGGCTGATCTGTAATCAGTACTGGTCCCCAGAAAGGGATCTGCATCTTAGAATCTCTTTTTAATGAATCTGATGAGTTTTCATAGAATCATAGAATGGTTAGAGTTGGAAGGGACCTTAAAGATCATTGAGTTCCAACCTCCCTGCCCTGGCAGGGGCACCTCCCACTAGACCAGGTTGCTCAAATCCCCATCTAGCCTGGCCTTCATCCATCCTTGATGGTTTTCATTCATCCTTGAGTCCATGTTGCTGGTCTAGATGTCACAGGGCACAAAGATGTTGTAGCTGTCAAATTAATGATGAATAATACTAGCTTCCTCATATGTGCTCTGACTAATCATTAGTATTTTTTGGCCAACAGCATCTGGTATTTGGGTTTGAGCGTTGTAGCTTATACAAGATGTGGCTGCCACCAGAAACCCACGGGAGGTTTCTCAAGAGTGGGGGGTGTGTGCTGTCAGCAGGGTTTTTTTTTTTTCCTTGAGAGAGATGACAGAAGCATCTTTTCTTTCATAATTTACTTTTCCTTTTACATAACTCAGAAGCTTCTTTGGCCATTGGTTATTAATAGAACTGAAATTTAAGTTGGACTTGATAGCAAATCCAGGAAATAGTCTCACGTACGCTTCCCTGTCAATCACTTCTTCCTTTTTTCTTTGCTCTAGCGGGGTAGTATTAGTCACTCTGATCTTTTCTAATTGGATCTGCTGTGGAAGGGTATGATTTACTGCGTGTTTAACAATAATGGGTCGGTGCTGAACAGGCTCTTAACGGTTCCCTTTGTGTGGGTTATTCATCAGCCAGTACGGCAAGGGATGGTGCTGTGTGCTTTAGAGCAGGCGAGGAGGAATCCATCTGCCTTCTCCAAATCTTCCTGATTACTGGACATAAAGCTGGTTTTTAAAACTTGCTGTTTAGAGGCTTTAGTGAATTTTACTTTGTAATATGGTGGAAGCATTGGAGTCTCGAAGAAGAACCAGAAAGAGGAAGACATCAGATGCTGCTCTTGCACACGTGTGTGCACAGAAGCTCTCTGTGTACTTCATTTTCATCTGTACTGCTGTCTGTATCGTGTTATTGATTGGGGAGGGTTTCAGAGTGTTGATGGAAAAAACTAGGTCAGGTATGGTGTCTGTCAAAGCAGAAAAATAAGATTCTGCTTCCTTAGGAAACCATCTATAAAGTTATGATTAAATTGCATAGAAGTGCTGTTAATTTGGGGTTGAGAAGAAAATGTGCTGGTGTGATTTAGGACTTGGGACAGACGCTATGGAGGAGCAGAGGGCAGGGTTAAGGTAGGGGAGAAAGGATGCTTTAAAAATCAAACCATTTTTAATCACACAATGATTCCACTTGAGAGATGAGGGTTTTGCTTTGCGTTTCCCTTCACCCCCCTTGGAAATAAAAACTTCCTGTAGGGAGATTGGATTTTCTAATGTGGATTTTTTTAAAACTTGGGGGTTGTTTGCTTTCTTTTCCCCTCCAGGTGAGTGTGGTACAAGACTCTGTCAACATCTCTGGCCAGAACACGATGAACATGGTGAAGGTGCCGGAGTGTCGCTTGGCGGACGAGCTGGGAGGCCTCTGGGAGAATTCCCGCTTCACGGACTGCTGTCTGTGCGTGGCGGGCCAGGAGTTCCAGGCTCACAAAGCCATCCTAGCAGGTCGGTATTGACTCAGGTGGGCCTTAACGGGATAGGAGACAACAACGAGATGGCAAGTGGGTTTTTTTGGAGTTATCTATTCCAGGGATAACTGACACAGGGAGAGGAAATAGCTGCTCCATTTTTAATTGCCTGCCTCCTGCCCCGGCGAGGGTGGTAGGATGAGTCTTTTGTGGCTGTAGTGTGCTATAACGTGTTTCTAAAGCAGCTGTGAGGCTGTTACTACATTTGTTACCACGGTCCAGAGGAATACTCTCTTGTAAAGTCAAGAAACACACCTTACTGCCTGTGTACTCTTCAGTCTTGGGTGAAATCCCAAGGAATTCTCCTGTACCCATTTTGAAGCTACATTGGCCACACGACATTCTTACACCCTCTACTTCTGTACCAGTTGTACCCAGTTTGCCCTGTCTGCCAGAGTTCTTCCTGTATTAAGGAGCAGGACAGTTGTTGAGGTGTTGCCAGGCTACGCTTAGCTCCTCCTGACAAGTAAAAGAGCTTCTCTAACTGTGTTTTATTTTCCTCGCTGCCGTAGCGCGTTCCCCGGTTTTCAGCGCCATGTTTGAGCATGAGATGGAAGAGAGTAAAAAGGTAAGTTCCTGAGGAGCTCAGGAGGGAGAACCTCTTGGCTGGGTGAATAGTTCTCTGGTCCACTCTTGGCATGGCTGGGCAGACAACTCTCTCAGATAGCATCTGTGACTATTGTCACTCTCTTTAACTCTCTTTCTCGCATTAGATGCAGGTCTCTGCTTCAGCTGTCCTGAAGGGAGGAAGAAAGGGATCAAGGAGGCAATTGTTACCTTTGTTACTCTCGGGGAAAGAGTCTGGAGTGGGATAGGGAGAAGCAGAGAGTAGAATTTTTCTTATTTCATCCTCATCTTTTATTTTATTTTACTTTTTTGCAAGTAGTCTCCATTCTAAATAGTTTCTCTGTAGCAAATTTTTGAATACTGAAAGAGCTTGGGTAGGAGGAAGCCTTTAGCATCTTACCAGGATTTTAACAAACTTCATTTTTCCAATACAGAATCGGGTTGAAATCAATGATGTGGAACCTGAAGTTTTTAAGGAAATGATGTGCTTTATTTACACGGGGAAGGCACCAAATCTTGACAAAATGGCTGATGACTTGCTGGCAGCTGCTGACAAGGTACAGTTGGGATTTACAGGTGTTGAGAGAACCGGGAATGAGCTGGACTTTGCTTTACAGAGAGGTCTTCAGAGATGGCTGCAGCAAACACTTCATGTGGTTGTTGTTTTGGGCAGTTTCTTTGAATTGGTTGTGGTAAACCTGGATGTAGTATAGATACATAGAAGATAGAAGATACCTAACATAAAGCAATCAGGAGTTTCTGTGTCTACTGCTCATTTTTAAGCGATTTCTCAAGATTTCAGAGGACGTCTCTATTCAGCATGATCTAGCATAAGAACTGGGGGTGAGAAGAAAATGTCATGGTGAACCTGGCGATTTTTTTGATTTTTTTTTTTTGTAGTGGGATTATTACTAAATCTCCAAAGCAGTGTTCTGTCTTGGCAAACAGGGCCTGCTTCTCCTTCTGCTCTGGCTGGTAACAGCAACTTCGGGAGATGCTCTGAAGTGGTGGATAGCAGAAAGCAGGACAGTCCTGTTGTTTTATTTTCTTTTTTTTGCAGTGGCAATCCCCACTGATTATGGGTGCACTGGAGGAAGCCCTGTTGCCTTAACCCCTCTGTGGTTTTGCAGGGATGGTCTGACTGGAAGGAAGGCTGCTGGTAGTCCTTGCCAGCCTTGCCAGCCACTGCCTCCTTCCCTTTGCATCACCAAGGACAGAAGAGAGTGTTCTGCTGGCCCGTGAACCGTGTCAACCAGTGAAAATTCCTTATATATAACCAACATTTTATTTCCTTTTTCTTTTTTTTTTCTTTTTTTTCTTCTCTTAAAAGTGAACTTAGTGCTGGTGAAAGGTGCCAGTTTGACAGCACTTGGAGACTAAAGTCCTGAATTTATCCCTGGAACAGGGGTAGCAGCAGTGCAAGATTCTCCACACTGCCCTGCCAATGTGCCTCAACTCTGGCCTGGAGGGAGCACCTCTAGGGGTGAGAGCGTAGTTCAGTCTCCATGCTTCTTCAGGCCTTGGATTTTCTTGTTGGGTGCCGGTCAGGGTGGTGGATTTTTAAGGTGTGGATGCATGTAACTTTGTTCCACCAGCAGCCACCACACACACGGCCATCAAATTCCCTCTCACTGCAGACCTGGGCTTCATCAAACCCGCTGATTTTAGGGGTGAAATGCTCCATACGCCATTCTTGGGGCCACTGCGACTAGAATTAAAATGGGAAATAATGCAAGGAGATTCTTGGCTTGATTATAATCATTGCCACATATTTTATTCAATATTTAAAGAGTATTGATTGAAAGCTCACATAACCATCTTTAACTGAGAGAATTGTAAGTAAGAAGCAGTACATTAAGGACAGAGTAGGCTTTAATTTTGTGTTTTCTGGCTTTTAATGTAGGGGTTTTTTCCCTTTTAAACTCATTGTGTGTCTTTTAAAAGCAGAAATAAAAAATCCTTCATGAAAGCACATAAAACATCTAATATTTACTCAAGAGACTGAAACAGCTTCTTCTGAGTTTCTCCTCTCTCTTGGGGAAAATATGTAATTAGACCAAAACCAAAACAAAGCACGTCTTCTCAACCCAGGAGATACTATTTCAGCCTCTTGGGTAAGTGTGCTATTAGGTAGGGTGGTTTTTTAAAGTGTAATTAAGAAAGGGGAAGGGGGAAGGGAAGGGGAAATCTTGGTACCTGAGAGACCAGAATGGCTACTTTTGCCCAACTCTGTAATTAGAAGCTGAGCTATTTGTAGTGAAAATCGACATAAAAATTGTACATGCGTGGAGGAGAATATTCAATTTACAAAAGGCATAATTTTAAGCTTCGTTTGCTGCATTTTAAGCTGCTGACAGACAATAATAGAAACTAATGGCTTGCCCCTCATTTGAAACTGTTTTAGTTATTGATACAGATTAAGCAAGTAAATTTGATTTGCCTTCTCAGATGTTACGGTGGAAGAAAACTGTCCCGGTTATGAGTGCCAGGCCTCAATCGAAGTAATTATTATCACCCAGCCTTAAGTGAAAAAATATTTTTATACTCTAAAATTATTCATTTAAATTTAATCATAATGGGATGAAAATCTCCATCAGAATATAAAATCAATTTCTAGTAATAACGCTTGTCCCGGCATCGTGCAGATGAGCTTGTTACCGGCTCTGCTCGGGTCGACACAGCAGTCCTGGAAATCTCAATCTTTTCTGAATGTGACCTCACATACTGAAGAAGTTGTTTAGCAGTTATCTATCAGATAAAAAAAAAAATTAATAATCTTAAAGATTTTTTTTTTTTAGAAATGTCACTCAATTTGGAGTTATAACATGGAGACTTAACTGTGTTTAATCTTTAGGACAATTTATATAGTGCTAATGTTATTTCTCATATAAGAACTTCATTAGACTACTTTCCTAATCCCTGGCTAGTGTAATTGTGGCATCAGGAATATTCAGAAATACTCAGTTTGTTTCACCAAAGAGCCACAAACCCCAGAATCAGATCACACACACCAAGATTTTCAAAAGTATCTCAATCTCACCGTTCCCAACGATGATATTCTAAGAGACCGAGGTTTGGGTTTTATTTCTTGATGAGTGGCTTCAAGTTTTCTGAGCGTTGAGCTTTCCCAAAGTCTGCCCGAGACCACTTGCATTGCTTTTCAAAATCTTGGCTGTGTCTGCATGTTCCTGAAGTGCTGCAGAAAGCAGGGTCTCCTGAGCACGTCCTTTGAATCTCTCAACCATTGACATAGCCCAACTCTGTGGATCCTGAGGCAAATGGACAATTTAATGGTAGAGACTCTTAGATTGAGAATGTGAAGTTAGAATACAGTTTTTGCCAGGGTCTTACAGACATGCTGGGATGTTTAGTTCCCAGCTGGGTAGCTGCAAGAAACCGGGGGCATTTATTGAACATTTTACTACTAAACTAGTAGCACGCTCTGGAGCAAGACTGATCTTAATGTGCAGGTCATTAATGGTAAAAAAAAAGGAACAAAAGCTGCCTAAACCTCACTGAAACCAACCTATGGAGCATTCACTGTTAGATCTTCCCACTGAACCCAAGTGATGCTGTCAGGCAGTAACAGAGTGAGAATAAAGAATTTGGCTTTAGCATTCTGTGCCTTAAGTAACCGAGATAGTGAATATTACGGGTGACCTGAGATTCTCATTTCAAAGCATGAGCACAGTGCCAGTAAGGCTGTACCACAGGAAGGCCGGGCTGAGAGCTGTGGTGGGTATGTTTCCTCTCCATTGCTTTTCCTCAGGGTGGGCGCGTCATGATTCTCCTATTTTATTTTATTTTTTGCTGGTCAGTGCTTCTTTGAGTACAGTTCAGCTGCAGAGAGAACTGTTCAGCTTAATAGAGTAGTTTGTTACTGAGGACTGAAGGAGGACAAGTCAGGCTTCACACCAGGCCTGGTGAGGTGTTTTCTTCTCTGTAACCCTATTTGGGTTTTTCTTTTGCAGTACGCTCTCGAACGTCTGAAGGTGATGTGTGAGGATGCCCTGTGCAGTAACCTCTCGGTGGAAAACGCTGCCGAGATCCTCATTCTGGCAGACCTACACAGTGCTGATCAACTCAAAACTCAAGCGGTGGACTTCATTAATTAGTGAGTTTACTTTGGTGCTGGGGTGCAGCAAATCTAGAGGAAAGTGGTGTTTATTAGCTATGGGGTTCACAAGTTGTAAACTGCTGTGTAAAGGGGGGATTCTCCTCTATTATTTTCCTGTTGGGATCCTTCATTTATCTGGTATCCCAGGACTGGCATTACCCTAAGGGCAGGTTAGTCTTGTCCTGTGTCCCAGTTTGAGGACTAAACCACAACATCCTGCTGAGATGCCACCCCCTGCCCTGGGCAGGGACACCTCCCACCACACCAGGCTGCTCCAAACCCCTTCCAACCTGCTCTTGAACCCCTCCAGGGATGGGGCAGCCACAGCTTCTCTGGGCAACCTGGGCCAGGCTCTCACCACCCTCACACCAAAGAAGCTCTGCCTGAGATCTGATCTCAATCTCCCCTCTTCCAGTTTAAAACCATCCTAAACACTAGACTAGAAATGTCGGGTTTCTCAGGCATGTGGAAAGAATCTATTTAGTTAATCTTTTTTTATCCCCGGTGGTAACTTCAGATTTATTCTCTTTATTTCTAGTCATGCTTCTGACGTCATGGAGACATCAGGCTGGAAGTCCATGGTAGTATCTCATCCCCATTTGGTGGCCGAGGCGTATCGCTCTCTGGCCTCTGCACAGTGTCCCTTTCTGGGACCCCCGCGGAAGCGACTGAAGCAATCCTAAAGCCTGGCCTCGCACACCACCCCATGTTTTTCTGGAAGCAGCATCAGCTGTTGCTGCTGTAACCTTGACCACCAGGTAGACGGCGAAATCTGTGGAGCTTTTACTCTGTTGTTGGGGGGAAGAGACTGCTTCGTGACACCCAGACTTTTTAAAACAGCACCAAGTAACTTGGGGGAGAGGGGGGAGGGTGGGGCCTGGGGCTCTGGGGCTGTTTCAACCTAATGAATCCCTGTCGCTGCATCGTCTGTGTGTTCCCTTCGACTTGGCTGAGTCAATTAAGTACAGGGTTGGGTTTAGGTGCCGACCCAAGTCGGAATAACCCAGCAGTGGTACTGGGGGGAAAAACAAAAACACCAACGTCTCTGCGTCTGGCAGCACAGAACAAATCGTCAGATGCCTGGAGCAAGAGGACATTTTCGCTTTGGAGAGCGTTTGGAGGGTTAATAAAAGAATTTCCAGTGAGGTTCTGGAAAGGAAGTACCTGATGGAAGCTCCAGTAGTATTTATATTAAAAAAAAAAAA
>BJBW01008702.1:43618-79006 GCA_004320125.1 Scolopax mira
TGGTCAGGTAGGGCACGTCATGGATTTCGGAGAATAACTCTTGTTTTGTCGAGAAAATAGATGAGGTATCTGATATCTCTGATAGAATTTTGTTGTTGTTGTGTTATCATACTTTCTCTCGCAGCCTCTTGTCCCTCGTGTGAAGGAGAATTCCATTCGTACGTCTGGCTGTTTAATCCAGCTGCCATCTATTTTTATCAAATGGTGACTCATGAGAGGGTCCCTGCCCCTTTTTGTGTTCCCCACCAGGGCTCTCAGCACAAACACACCACCCTCTGGATAGCAAAGCCTTCCTTTTACGTAGTTCCCAAATTCCCACGTTGCATCTATTGCTCGAACGCCGCTAATTCCTTTTATCTTGGATTTAGCCCGCGTTTCCTTTTAGCTAAGCAAGGCGTTTAGTCCTAATGAGATTCTCCCCGCTGCCCTGTCAGAACTCAAACCCAGCTTTTTCCGAGTGTATAATTGCCGACGGACGTGAAAAGTTCATTGCCAGGTAATTGCAGGAGTTGTCTGTGTGGTGCAGAGATGTCTAATTCTGCTGCAGCGGCTGCGTTGTTTACCGAAATGCTGAAACCTCACTCAGACCTTTTATCCTTCTCACGTTAGTGACCAACTGGTGGAGGAGTGTCCCTGGCTCGGCCGTGCCCCGAGGAAGCAGATAACTCCTGGGAGAAAAGGAAAGGGCTGTTCACATCATCTGTCCTCAGTGTCTTGAGCAGGTATTTACAGGAAAAGCGATAGAGATTCGGCAGCCCCTTCCCCCAGGGGAGGTTCCTGCAGGAGGAGAAGCCGCGCTGGAGGAGCCAGGTTGGAGAACACACACTCATGGAAGGGCTGAAATGAGACCCGTGAAGAAGGCAACTCATTCCAGTTTGCAGGTGAATCCATGATTTATTTGTCAACTTCACTCTTCTTGGGTTTGTGGGTTATTGTTTTTTTTTTTTGGTTGTTTGTTTTTTTCATTGTAAATGAATACAGCTGAAGCCATCTGGTTGTAACAACATCAGAGCTGGAGCATACTGTTCATAAACCTCCCACTGACATCCCTCCCCTCCCCACATCTGAAATGTAATTCAACTTAACTCACAATCTGTGGCATGTGGCGGTGCTGCAGAGATGGCCATGCCAGTTGAACAGTTGGAGATTTGAATTCCACAAGGAGATGGCATATTTATCAAAACAATATTTCAGAGAGATGCTTTTTTTTTTTTTACTGGGGTTTCTGAACTGCAGCGAAGCGACCGCGGGTCCCGAGTCAGAATTTGGCTTGGCCTTTGTGCTCCTGCTTTAAATTCCTCCGTGTCCCCTTCCTCAGGGGTGTCACAGAGACTCTTCATCCCCGGGTGCAGCCTTTCATGTGCTTCCTTCTCCCTGTTACCTTCTTCCTCCACGGCCTTTCGTGCTGCTTCCAGTCTCCTCCTGGGTGTGGGGAGGAGAGAGGGGAAGGAGAAGCCCCCGGGTGAACCCCCAGCCTCCAGCAGCCACCTCCCTCCGAGGAGCCAAACACCAAATTTATTTATTTTTTTCCCTTGGCCAGAAGCTTTCTTTCTGGCTGCCCCTTGGGTTTTGTTATTACAGACTCAGGTTCTATTGAGGTATTTTTTCTTATTGTGTGAGTTTTTCCAGATGAAAGGAAACAGCTTGTCTGGTTATGAACAGAACAAACAGCAGAGTAGGGAGAGCTGCTGTGCTTTGAAACTCTCTCTGGCTTTGTTCTGCTTCTCCAACTGCTGCTAAAGACACAATACTCGCTCTCTCCTTTTTATTATTTTTTTTTCCTTTTTTTTCCCCCCACACTTCCTTGAAGGAGACAAAGATTTTTATGTTTAAAAAAAAAAAACAAAACACAAAAACCAACCCAACTTCATTTCTCAACTTCTGTGCAATTTATTTTGCAAAATGCTTTGTTAAAATAATTATCTTGTTCAGTCAGCTTGGGCCAATGCAGTTTTCCTCTCTCTCAGTGCCTGCCATTTAACTTGTGTCGCAGCATTTCTTAACTCATTTATTTCTAATGACTTTCTCTTTTTTTTTTTTTTTTTAGTTAATCTAATACGAAGACGTTTCATTATAGAGAGTATATTTATTTTTTCTGACCTGCTGCCCACTCGGATCTTTGGCTGCAATTCCAGACAAATGCTGCAGCAAATTCCTGCTTTGACAATTCCACTTTCTGGGGGAGAGTGGGGTGAGGTTGAAATTTAAAAGTTTAACCTTAAAAATCGGTGGTGGTGGGTGCTGGTCCGGGGGTGCAGGAGGTGGCTGCAGCTTGAACTGCACAGAAGACACCGGGCAAAAGGAATAAGGAGAGAGGAGAGAAAAAAAAAAAATGACAGCCCACAAAATAATTGGAGAAATAAATTGCAGTGACCTGGAAAGCTTTTGGAAAAATCTATATATGATAAATAAAGCAGGAGTGGTTCAGCAGAGGAGGTGGCCTTTTCACCCGGTGGAAGTTTGTCGGGCTGAGAGCAGATGGGAAAATTCAGCTGAGTTTTGGGTTAAGTTGAGGTTTGAGTTTTGCATCTTGTTCTTGCTCGATGCATCAGACTTTGTCTCTCAAACTGAATTATTAAAATCACTTGAGGAAATGTGTTAATTGATGGGGTGAATTGGGGAGGGGATGGAGAGAGGATTGCAATTATTCCATCAAATGATGAAAAATCGCAGGCGGGAGAGGTATAAAATGTAGGGCTCCTCTTTGAATAATTGAAAAGCATCAATGGCAAAAAAAAAATAAATAAAAAAAATAGTAGTTAATGGAGATGATGGATGATAAACTGGGTGGGAACTGGAACCCTTTCCCGAGTCTGGAAGAGAAGGCAGAGGGGTTGGAACTCGATGATTTTTAAGGTCCCTTCCAACTCAGAATGATTTTGTGACTCTAGAAGTGCTGTTCCATGTTATGCTGGAGTAGTTGTCTCTCGATCCCAATGCAGGAGCTCTGCTGGGGGGGATCCCCCCAGTGGGGATTGAAGGGAAAATGGGTGACTCTTTGCCTCTGGGGAGCAGCGATGAGGACGAGAGCTCTGCCTACCTCCCTGCCCTGGGAGCCTTGACATAGCCAGAGGTTGTGCATCCAGGAGGGATGGGATGAAAAGGAACAAACAAAAACCATTTTGAAACTCTCCTTTGGTGGAGAGGCTCCTGGTGGAGTTACCCCTGAGCACTTGGAGTCCTCTAAAACCTGCTGGAGAAAGCACTTGGGGTCTGACTCCCACCCAGGGGGAGGTGGGTGTGCTGCTGCTCCTCACAGTTTAATGGTGTGGCATCCAGAGGGTGACATCTTCAGCTGGATGTCTACAAACCTCCTCTGCCATGGGAGTTTTTTATCCACTTTTTAATCTTAAATGTGGTAAAATGAAGCCATATGAGCGTTAACTCTTAAGGTTGTTGCATCTCGTGGCTGGGATGGCTCCTTTCCTCCTGGCTCACACCTACTTATTTCAATGTTACCGTCCCACCACAAGGTTTTTGGGTTTTTTTTCGTTGGGTTGGGAGTTGTTGATTTGGGTTGTTGCTGCATTGCAGTTTGTCCGCGCTTCCTTTCTTTCCCACTAACTTTTTTTGTGTGTGTGTGTGTGTGGTTTTTTTTGTTGTTGTTGCTTTTTTTTTTTTTTTCTTTTCACTCCTCTAGGCAGGTGGCGTTGGCAAAATTAATGCTTATTCTTGAATTTTTGCCAAGCAACAAAACACTCGACCAAAATAGCTAAACAGGATGTTGGGTTTGGAGCCTGTGGCCAGGTTACAGCTCACAGCCAGCTCCGGCGGCTGTTGGAGGCTCGTCAGGGGTGTCACCCCCCCCTTACAAGGACAACTGGCTGGTGCTTTTTATGGCCAGCGATGGGAGAGTTGGCAGCCAGGGAGGTTTTTTTTTTTTCTCTTTCTGTAGCCCGTGTTTGTGGATCTGGGGGGGTTGGCTTCTCTGTACACAAGGAGGCAGCGCGCTCGGGCAAGATAATTATCCTGCCTCGCTGTCCTGGGGTGTTCAATCGGAATAACGGTGTTCTGGGATGGTGTGGTCACCCAGCAACGGGCTCAAAATTAGTCTGTTTGGGGATGGGATGGGATGGGATAGGATGGAATGGGTTGAGATGGGATGGGACAGGATGGAACGGGTTGAGATGGGATGGGATAGGATGGAACGGGATTGGATGAAACAGGGTGGGATGAAAGGGAATGGTACAGAATAGGATGGGATGGAATAGGAATGGAACAGGTTGGGATGGGATGGGATAAGATGAAACGGGATAGGATAGAATGGGGTGGGATGAAACAGAATGGGACAGAACAGGATGGGATGGGATGGGGTGAAATGGGGTGGGATGAAACAGGATGGGATAAGATGGGGTGGTATGAAATGGGATGGGACAGAATAGGATGGAACAGGTTGGGATGGGATGGGATAAGATGGAACGGGATGGGATGAAACAGAATGGGATGAAACAGGATGGGATGGGATGAAAGGATGGGGTGAAATGGGGTGGGATGAAACAGGATGGGACAGAATAGGATGGGATGGAATAGGATGGAACAGGTTGGGATGGGATGGGCTAAGATAGAATAGGATGGGATGAAATGGAATGGGTTAGAATAGGATGGGATAGAATATTTTCAGTTGGAAGGACCCTACAAGGTCCATCCAGTCCAACTGCCTCTATCCCTGCGCAGCCGAGACCCGAGTATTTCACTGCACGTTTCCTTCTCTGCACGTGGCTGCTGGGAGGTGGGTTCCCATGCTGTGTGTGCCCTTTGTGAGAGCTCTGTTTTTGGGCTGGGGGGGTGACTCCATCCCCTGCAGCCACCACACGTGGCCGTGGAGCGTTCAGACACAAACGAGCAGGAGGTGCTCTGATGGGGTCTCGTAATTTCTCTCTCTGGAGGATGTGAAATTAAAATGCCTTTTCTTTATTCTCCTCTGCCCAGTGTGATGCCACTCCTAACTCAGATTCTCCTGAATTAAAAAAAAAAAAAAAAAGGAAGAAGAAAGAAATAATCAAAAATAAACCACCTTGCAGATTTGATTTCTAATGTGATGTGCCAGATGGTAAAACCTGAATTAGGTAGCAGGCATCACTTAGCTGGGGCCTGTAAACAAATCTGAACTACGAAATATTCTTTAATGAGCTAGATTTATTTCTAGGTGCTGAAGCCTCAAAAGGCAAGGGGAAAAGAGAGGCATTTCTCATATGGTAAATGTTTAAATAAGCCTTTTCCTTCTTTTTAGCACCACGGCCATAACTCCTTCCCATTGCAGGGCTGCTGGGATTCCTAAAACGCGCAGTTCTGTGAGGTTAGAATTATTGTGGGTGCTTTGGCGTGGAGCTGGGCTGTAAGACCTAAGTGCTGCTTTTATTCTATTGATGAGTGGTTTTGCTTTTTAAATCCTACCTATATCTATTCTTTGACAGCGTGGTCCTTCAAAATTAAATCACCCCGATGCCTTTGTACCCGATGCCTGTGGAGCAGCGCCGCTCTGCCGGGGTGACCCGTGGTGATGGAGAGGTCGAGGTAGATGGTTGCAGCAGCAGCTCAGCAACACGGAGGTGAAACGCTGTGGATTTAAAACCCACGGATGTTTTGACTGGTGGTTCCCTTGGTCTTTCCCCTCCTGCTCCCACCTCCTGCCTCTCAGCGCCGCGCTCTTTGCCTGCAGCACCTGGAGAGAGGAGCTTGTTGGAGTTCTGATGTGAGAAGACTTTTCCTGCTGGTGAACAGGCACTAGATAATTTCAAATGCATGTTATTACCTTCCCCTTAATATTTTTAACTTCTGGCTACGGTCTGGTGCTGTACAAAAAGCATGTGGGTGAATGCTTCTGTGAAATGGCAACATAAGGAGGAGAAAATAGGCTTCAGAAACAGTGGGAGGAGAGCTTGATGCATGGGAAAATAGGTAGGCTGTGTTTAAGTATAGATAATGTACAATAATACTTTATCTTTCAGAGTTCTTTAGTTGTTCTTAAAAAAAAAAAAAATACCCAACAACCAAACAGCCCAAAACTTCCAACCTTTCCTACTGTTGGCTCTCAATATCATACCAGAAATGCTTTTCTTTGATAGACAGAGATCTGTTAAAGACAGGGGTCTCCAAGCACAGTGGGTTTTGGCACTCACAGGTCCCGCCGCTGGCAGTCTCAGCAGAAAGCTGTGCCTGGGCTGGGTCTTCGTGTTTATTCCCCATTTGTTCACCCAGGAGATTTGGGGATGCTTGTGTCGCCACTCCCTCTGCTCATGCTGTTCTTGGCGGTGGCTGCGTGGCTAGAGAGCTGCCAAGAAAAAAAATTGTGCCAGTACCTTGTTTTCAAAAGTTTATTGGATGTTACAAGCACACTGTGATGTCACGTCTCGTGGTCAAAGAGTTTGAAGCAATTTTAAGCCCTGCTTCCACCTGTTTTCCAAGCTTCATTCCCAAAATGGAAATTAAAAAAAGAAAAAAAAAAAAAAGAAAAAAATCACGAGAATGCTAAGCTCACCTTTTTGCTCATAAAAATGTAAATGGGAAGTTGTGTCTTCTGAGACCTACTTATGCTCTTTTGGTGCTTTGGGGATGAAATAGCCCTCTTCCAACCAGATGAAGAGGGATGTTTTTCCAAAATTCAGTTCCATCCCTAGACACAAACAACACTGTGTAATAGAAACAGACCTCAAAATGAGCTGTTTTATCAAAATAGTAGCTGTGGGGAGATTTCTTCCATCAGCACCTGTTAAGCACGAGGCTGTCCCTGTTGTCTCGGATCAGCCATAGAGAGAGACTCCTTATTTTGGAGCCCAATAAAAATGATTTATTTCTTGGAGAACAATTTTAAAAGAGACCAGAAAAAATAATCTGGCACGCTCTTGTGTCCCAAGACAAGATTATTTTTAAATTGGGTTCAGAACTCTTTACTGGCATTAACTGGCAGCATAAAGCAAAAAATAGGTGGATCTTCTTCAGCGTATTTGCTGTAGCTTGAGATGTTGGGAGGACGTGGGTTAACACACAGGCGGCGTGTTTTCCAACTGATTTCCTTGTGTGTGTTGCCACTTCAGAGCTTGCTTCTGTTTATTTTCAATACACAAGGAGAGATCAGGCAAAATCGAGATAAAATTCAGCCGGTTTTAGGGGTGAGGAAGAGGAGTGGTAGGAAGAAACCACTGAACAGCAGTTACCCCTTTATCATCGATCAGTATTGGATAGGATTGATAGCTGCTCAGAAAACCTTTCACTTCTGCCCCTATTTTTTTTAAAGTCCTACTATATTAGGTAATTAAAGTATACTAATTGAATTAAGATCCCATCTGCCTGGGTTCAGCAAGCCAACAAGTCCCTTAATTAAGATACTGTGTTTGCTGTAACAGAGGCTGCAAACACAAGAGTGGAAGCGAATCTGCCTTCTCCTCCCCGAGTGCTGGAGCATCTTCTGGGCTGAGGAGAGCAGAATAAGAGCTGCAAGGGCAATGGCACTCGCTGGTGGGATAAAAATAAGCACAAGAATAGTTCTGCTTCCTCTGATAGCTGAGAAAAATGCCAATTGGAGCAGGGTGCAAACATTTTTAAGGCAATTCAGAGTTAGAGAGCAGCAAATACTCTGTATTGGGTATCTCAGCATCTAATCACTGGCTCAGTGGGACGAGGTCTAATATTGGAGGCAAGAAGAGAGAAAATAGTAGTTAAAAAAACATGTCTTCAGGCTGCAGTTTGAAAAGGTTTATAAAGCCCCAGCGTATCCTGGAGCTGATTTGCAGACACAGTGGGCTCCTGGGCTGCTCCACCACGGGTTGTCCTCACTTCAGTATTTCACCATTGCATGTGTTGGAGTCCATGAGGAACCTCCTATAGATGCTGTATCTTCACTGGATTTGTTGTTGGGATTGTAGTTTTCTGAACAAGGCATAAAATTTAAGAGCTCCTGTGCTGTAAAACTAAGGATTTCCCTTTCATTTGGGGTGCTTTGCCCATAGGACTGAGCAGGTCCCTTCACAGGAGATGGTTTCAGCCAAGGAACCTGCTGAAATTTTCATTTAGTTTATAATTGTCTTTCTATGTTTTCACCAGTAGCTTCAGTCTCGTGAAGCTGCTTGAAGGCAGGTTCCCAAGGTATGTGGTTTGGATGGAGATGTGACGTGGAGACAGGGAGAGAGGAGATAGGTGACTGTGGAGGGTGATGGTGGTGACCAAGCCAGCTGCATCCTACCTGTGACATCTTGCTCCTGGGCATCCTTTGGCCCTGATCCTGTTTTGGAGCAAGAAAACTGGATATAATTATTTTTTTTTTTTAGGGTTTGTGAGGTAATACGGGTGGTAGTTCATGTCCCCGTTGAGCGTATGGGGGTTCTCCTCTCAGGAGGACCACGTGCCATTGGGGATCACCCCATGGTCCTCCCAGTGCATTGAGGGGGACCAGGGCAGGTGTGAGGCTCTGGGTCTTCCAGAAGGATTGGGAGAAGCTGGGGGAGCAGGAGAGCCACCGGGGCAGGATAAAATCCTAGAGACATGTGCCAAAGATGGAGACGTGCGTCCTTGATGGTGCGATGCTTTGCGTAGACCGCAGCAGATTATTTTATTTTATTTTTTCCCCTTATGGGAAAATTTCCCAATGAGGAGGTTAGATGAAAGCGGGCGCTTCTTGATGCAGTTTGAAAGCAGAGAGACATCTGCCACAGATCAGAAAAGCCTGGCAGGTGGAAGAACACACCAGCCCTCCCTTCTCCCTGCCTTTATCCTCTGCACGGCTCTAGTCCCCGGGTGTCACTGACACAAGCTCCAGAAACCAGAGCTCTGCTGTCCCAGAGCACTGAGGAGGGGTGGAATATGGGCCAACATCCCTTCCGAGTTGTACCTTCTCCCTAAAATACCACACGAAGCTCCAGGAGCCGGGAGGAATCTGCAGCTCGAGAGCACACGAGTGAAAACTGAATTATTTAGCATATTTTTTAGTGCAAGCAGGTGTGGGGGTTTGAAGCGGATCGAGATGGGAATTCTCTGCAGAGGAGTGAGGGTCTGTTGGGATTTGAAAGAGCTGGACAAGTTCTCCATTCCTGTCCTCCTCCTCTTGCTGCCTCTTGACAACCTTTCCTTTTTTTTTTTTTTGGGGTTTTTTTTATAGGTCTGGATTCTTAATCTCTTTAGCATTTTCCACCCCCCCATAACTTCCCCCTCTCCCTTTATTTCACCTGCCGGAGCAGATGCTGCTCTAATGATCTAGCGAGCACTGACAGCGGTGGCCACTATCAGGGAACCGAGGTGGCCACTGGGTCCCCCCGGGGGGACTTGCTTGTCTCCTGCAGACCCCCACGGAGCGGCACAGACCATCACCAGTAGCAGATGCCAGTTCAGCTGGGAACGGAGCCTCCGAAAGGCTTGGCAAGAGGGTGAGGGCTGGCTTTGGAGGTGGTTTTGTTCGGCTTTGCTTTGTGCCCGGGTGGGCTTTTGGTGTGTTTATTCCGTTTGGTTTATTTTCTTTTATTTTTTTTTCTTTAGAAGGCAGGTGGTGGCCGCAAAGCTGAAGGGAGAGCACAGGGATGGACACACAGAGGGGGCTCGGGCGACCCCTCCGAGTGGATTTGGACCAACGTTCCCCTGAGATCTCTTCCCTCCCCTCTCCCCCATCCCTTTTGTTCAGGCATTTGGGACCGTCTGTGCCTGAGCATCAGGCAGACGTTGTTCTCCTCCACGATCTGCTCAGCTCCATCTCGCCCAGATTTTTAACCCTCAGCCTTCGTTGCTGGTTCATCTCCAGCCCCACTCCTGGGGAGGGCTCCTCCTGTGTGTGCGTGGACCCCAGGGCTGTGACAGCGACTGGCCCAGCTCTGCCTATCCCAGGGGACACACGGGAGGGCTCTTTGGGGGAAAAAACTGCTAAATCAGTGCTAAATCAGTGCTAAATCAGCAGAGCCAGACCACCCTCCCACCCCAAGGCTCTGGGATAAATCTGTGCAGCCCAAGTAAGTCTGAACTATCTGTACAGCACTTAAATAGCAATGTTTCTGGTTTTTTTTTTTTTAAATAACATATTTTTTTTACTCAGGTCTTCTTGTCTCTTTGTTTGCAGCCTAACAAGAGAGGAAGACCCTCACCACCGTGTGGATGGTGACAGAGATGCTCCAACGTGGCAGAGAGCAAACCACGCCGTGAGCGGTGACCTTAGAGGACTGGAGGAGAAGGAGTTACTGCCTCCCATCTCCCTCCTCCTCCTCCTCTTTGGGCGCAAGCCTTTAGCAAACAAGACATGTGGGTAACAGATGGGTGCTCTGGTAGGTCTGGAAAACCTCTCAGGCAAAAGTAAATCCTTCCTTTCCCACCAGGAGGTTTCAGGGCTGCAGAACAGCGTGTACGATGCCCGGCTCCCCTAAGGGAGCAGATTGCCCCATCCCAGCAGCTCCCCTGCCACCACTGCACCAGGCAACCCTCTTGTCCAACCCTCCAGCCCTGTCCCTCCTGCTGGAGCAGTGGAGGATGCTCTCAGGTGGGTGAGGATGAAGAGGAGGTGGTTTTTTTTCTCCCCCCCCCATCCCAGGGCACAGCTCCCTCTGGGGCGAGAGTGGTTGTTGCCGTGATG
Organism: Scolopax mira; assembly: GCA_004320125.1. Taxonomy (NCBI): domain Eukaryota; kingdom Metazoa; phylum Chordata; class Aves; order Charadriiformes; family Scolopacidae; genus Scolopax; species Scolopax mira. The sequence goes on from BJBW01008702.1 coordinate 54,162, forward strand.
CGACGGGAGAGGTTGGAGCATCTTTGGTGCACTCTGCCATTAATTGGAGGGAAAACAATCAGAGACCTGCTGCTTTTGGAGTTTGTTGAAAGCGCAGGAAGAGGGGGAGATGTTGGTGTTTATGAAACAGCAGCTGGTGCTAAGCTCCAGCAGGGGAGCAGGAGGAGGAGGAGGAGGGGGGGGGGAGTATTTGGGTTCTGGGTCTAATTGGCAAAACTGTAATAATTCTTAGATCAAATACGTGATGCATTCAGCCCACTTGCTTTTTTTTTTTTTTTTAGGCGACTGCGTGTAATAACAAGTCATAACACTGGGGATTTCATGAATAATCATTTCTGCTTGCCTCCCTCCTTTCAGCAGAGGATTTCCAGAGTGCCTGACCATCCCCAGAAGGCAAATGAGTATCATCTTTACAAGGGAGATAAGGCAGACCAGACAAAGGCCTGGAATAACTTGGTTAAGTTTATCAGGAAATAATAATAATAATAAAAAAAACCAATAGCACCACCAGGATTTAAGCCCAGGAATTAAGATTCTTGAGCCACTTGGAGCAGGAGATGTCTGTCCTTTGCACAGCTTGTGTCGGCACCACGAAACCAGCTCCGGGAAGAGGAGCCACTTTTCTCTTAGCGAAGGAGAGAAGAGACAGAGCAGCCGCAAAGAGACTTCAAGAGGACTCCAAAAGCACAGAATTTCGGTCTGAAACCCCCAGGGGATGTGCAGGGGTGGCGGGGGGGGGACCTGGGGCACCCAATGGCCTGGCACCAAAAGATTTCGTAAAAACAGAACCGCATCCAAAGTTGCTTTTACACACCCAGAAGAGCGGGAGAAGCAGCAACATCCAGGAGCTGCCTCTGGCTATTGAAATGGGGGATTACAGGCATAAAGGCTTGGCCCACTCAATAGACCTCATTAAAGTCTAATCACCTCTCTAAGGTGGTGCAGGGCAGCCCTCACAAGGGCTCTGTTAGCCATTTGTTTGGCCACGAAACCCTAAAATGTGTGTTATTTGTGAAAGCACTTAGTTCAGGGTTCCCTCTGCAGGGCTGGACCTCGGCGGTTTGGGTGAGGACCAAAAGGGCCATGCTTGTCCCAATGAGGGATGCGACAGGAGCCCCAAAGTCTTTGGAGACCTGGGGGGTCGTGCTGGAGCTTTGCAGGGGGAGGCAAAACCCAGGAGCAACAGAAATGTTGGAGGTTCCAATGTCCTCCAAGCACCGCGTTGTACGCTCACCCAGCTGCAGGAACTTGGGTATTGTTGACCTAAAATCTTGGTAAAATAAAACCTGAGATGGACCATAAAGCCAGCTTCTTGTAGAAATCATGAAATCTAACACAAATTGAGGGTTCTCTATTAGTATTGTGACATCTAAGCCTTTAGAAATTCCCTTTCCTTGGGTTTTCTTCTTTCTTTTTTTTTCTTTTCTTTTTTTTGGAGATGAAACCAATTGTTTGTTTTTCTGGAAGCTGAAGTTCTTGAGTAACCAAGTGGCTCCAAGAGCAGATGATCCAAGAACTCCTCCAAATATTGCCAACTTCTGGTGAAAACCTCAAAGCTTGGTAAAGAAGTTCTCACGTCAAGTCGGGCTCTTGTGACAAGGACCTTTTGTTACTGGTGAATTTGTACAGAAGCTTTTAACGAAGGAACTTCCTTCTTGATGGAAATCTTAGGCGTCTGGCTGGAACCTGCTAAAAATGTTTACATTTGGGGAGAAAAACCCAACCTGCCTGACCCTGAGTTGAGGAAAATTGATGCCTTGAAGCATCAGGGAGGCAGGGAGAAGGATCCAGTTGTGCCATCCTTGGCACATCCTTGGACTAGATGGTCCCTTCCAAACTAGACATTTCTATGATCCTTGTGTTAAATTGTACCTTCCTGTGGGATTTGTCCTTTCCAAAATCCTGGCATTAGCACGTTTTTTGAAGGTGAGAGCTGGCCGTGAGAGTCTCATTTGAATCTGAGGCCACTGCTGGTTTTTTGGGGATATGAGAAATAAGAAATGGGAAAAAAACAATGTCCGATTGACTGGGAGATGATGAAGGGAGAAGAGGTCCCAGCGTCCTCCAGAGAGATGGAGTTAGGTTTATTTGAGGTTGATTAGTTATTTTTTATGATAGAGGGCAAAATTAACAGAGTGAAGAATTACTCCAATATCAAACAGGATTTAAAAGAAGACGGTGGGAGTCTCTTCTCTTCCCTCCTTCAAGCTGGAGGAGGCAGAGCTGGGGGGGGGTCGCCATCCTGGGATGGAGAGAGGGTGTTGGGACTGGGAGATGCCGGGCTGGTTGTAGGCCTGCAGCAAATCCATCAGTTCCTGGTTTGGCTTTTTTTTTTCCCTGACTCATCTAATCCCGGTGCTGGAGAGCCCAGATCCACCAGTCCCCACCAGCTCTAATGAGTGCAATTAATGGCCAGGGGTGGGGGCTGCTGATTGACTTTGGTGGGAGGGTGGAGCGGGCTGTTCTGGGAAGCCAGTTTCTAAATGGGCAGAGGTCTAGGTTTGCCGGGCTGGGAGACTCATGAAATTTAAATTAGGAGGATTTTGTGGGGAAGAGGAAAAAAAGTATTAACAAACTAAAGAGAGATAATTACTGGAGATGGAGAACATCCACTGTGTAGCTGTCGACGACAGCGGTAAGTAGTTCCCATCAGGGCTTTTCCTGCTTTCGGAGGGATCGGCCGTGGAGTGAGTTATCAAAGATGATAAGGGGCTGCATTTTAGAAATGGAGATGGGCTCTAATTGCAGAAATGCCTGTGAACACTCGTGCAGCACTTTGCTGAACCCTGGTGTCACGGCCCATTTTTGAAGTTCTGCTTCCCACAGTCATTACCCACCGCTTCGTTTGCCATCAAGTTTGCAACTCGTGGAATTTCATTTGGATGAAGACGAGGCCTCCCCCCCACCCCCGATGCTGTTTTATGTCCATCTACTAATGGGGAAAGAAATTAAACCTTGGCTCCTTGTGCAATATCTCAGCGGAGGCAGGAGCAGGGATTTAATGACTCCATGGGTGACTTCTGCGGCGTGAGCAACACCCCCAAAGTGAATAATGGGGGGCTATAAACCAAATGCATTTGAGCACAACTTGATTTCGCCTCCAACGAGGGAAATTCTAGGATCCTGAATTTTTCCAAAGGGGTTGAAGGCTCTCCCTTGCATCTCATTATTGCAGGGGGTGTTAAAGGCTGGGGGATTTAGGGTTTGGGGATTTTTTATTTTTTTTTTTCTCCTCCTGTATTGTTTGCCCTCCAGCTCAGACAAATCCTCCTCCTTTTTTTTTTTTTTTTTTTTTTTTCCTCTCCTGAGCACGGGTTGTGACTCCGCAGAGCAGGAATCCTCTTCTCCAGAGCCCGAATAATGGCCCGTCCTGGTCTCCTAGTAACTGCGGCTGCCACATCACTTTTGACAATGGTGCATCCTCTGAGCCTGGTGCTCCCCCCCCCGCTGCTGCTCTGCTGCTTCAAATGGCAATTGTCTGAAATTTCTCCAAATGAACAACTTTTTGTGCATGACCCCTGTTTTATTTGGTTTGTCTGTGCGGGCAGAAAGGGGGTTTAACTCCTTTTTTTTTTTTTTTTTGTTGTGCTCTTTCCTTAAAGCAAGCATGAACCCTGAGGGAACCCCCCTCCCCTCCTTCCCCAATATCAAATATTGCTCCTGTTATTTTCTAAACCCGGGCTCTCAAAGCGTTTTTAAACTTTCTGTTCTGGGAGTAAAAGTCTTCTCATTGATTATTTGCACTAAAAGGCTTTCTTTGCTCGATGCCTTTTGGAACCGGCCTCCTTCCCTCTCGGTGGAAAAGTGCATCTCGTGAAACTTTGCCAGCAGCCGGGAGGCAAAGCTCCCTCCTCCCTCCCTCCCTCCAGGCTCCAGAGAAGGGATGTGACTCGTGGAGGCTGAAGGATAAATCCCTCTCTGGTGGCAATACCTGCCCCGAAACTCTGCTGGAGTTTTCCTGGTGGAAAGGGATTTTTAGAGCTGCCCCGATGCTCTGGATATAAGGAGTTTTGGGGGACAATGAAAGGCCGGGGGGGGGAAGCTGATATTTTTTCCGGAGTCTATTCTATAGGAGGGAATATAGAATTCCCTCTGCATAAATGTGTCCAGGAGCTCAAAGTCTGGATGTGTGGGGAAGGGCGGGAGGCTGGGAATTCCCATCCGTGGGGCAGAATGAGCCCAGGCACAAGCAATAGGAACCCAGCATCTGGGTTGTCCGAGTCCTGGCAGACCCCAAACTGGACCCACCACCCGGTACTGGAAGGGGAAAGCTCAGGCATCTGAAAGGAGCCTCATTCACAACCCCAGGTCTATTTTCCTTCTCCCCTGAGGAGCCTGAGATCACTCTCGGTGAAAACACTTGACCTGTCACCGTGAAAACTTTATTCTCTCAAGGACAGCTTTCTTGTGGTTTTAGTTTGGGGATGTATTTTGGTGGGGGTTTCTTTTTTTTTTTCTTTTTTCTTTTTTTTCCTTCAAAGCAAATTAAACGCTAGAGCTCAGAGCTCCACTTCACATACACACATGTACAGACACGGGCAGAGACTTTTTTGGGGGGGAACGGAGCCGGATTGTGGCCAGGTGAGGGGGGGAGCGGGCGCTGGGAGGAGATGAAGGGGGAAAGGCATGAATCACAGCGTGTCAGGGGAAACACATGAATCATATATTGTGTCAGCAGCTTGGACAGATTCCACCAGGATTTCTCTACGGCCGCATCCACTCTTTTGAGTCCCAGAAACCCCTCGCCCGTGCTGGGGGGGCACCTGGGGAAGGTCCCTCCCACCCATCCCTGCTCCCATCCTGGTAGCCCTGGGCATCCCCCCCTGGGAAAACTCGCCTCCAGCTCCCACTGCTGCAGAGCTGGGACGTGGGGGAGACGATGTGGCTGCCCACGGACATCTTACAGCCACGGAGGGCATCAGGTGCCCTTTTTCCCTCCCCCTGCCCCGAGGTCTTCCCCGTGCCCCAGGCTGTGCGATCCTGCTGGAGCCCTCTTTGCCGGGTCACCAACCTTTTTAGGACCATGTGGCCCAAATCCAGGCAAATCCGTTATTGCGCTGAGAAACCCAAGTCCCGACTGTGGCTTTACGTCCTCTTTTCCGTATCCCAAATTCAGCCCCTGCCTTCACATCCCACTCTCCAAAGACCACGGAGCCAGGTTTAGCGATGCCGGTACAATCCCACAACGTCCCATTCCTCCTCTTGAACACGGGAGCTTTGGGGGAAAATGGAAAAAATCCTTCTCTTCCTTCCTCGCTCCTGGTTTCTAGGGACCTCTACGCTCCCGCCCCCGCTTCCAAAACTGTCCCCGTTCCCTCCCCCCCCTCGTGTCCCCCCCCCAGCACCCACTCATCACCGGGGCATCCTGTGAGGGGCAGAGGGCCTCATCCCGAGGGGTAGTAGGGTACGTCGCTGTGATAGTTGTAGTCGGGACACACTTTCTGCACCAGCCTGTAGTCTATGCTGTAGAAGGTGATGTAGATGCAGATGACTTTGAAGGGCTTCGAGCAGACCCAGGAGACGTGACTCTGGGTGTGCTCGTGGTAGCAGGTCTTAGATGGGTCGTAAGTGCAGAGGGTGGTCTTCTTGGCACGATCCACTTTCTCGTACTCCACGCGGCAGTTGAAGATTTTGGATTCTTTGGCCTCGATGAAGATCTGTTGCTCCAGGTCAAACTCCACCGCCTTGGTGGGGGGGACGAGGCTGACGGAGATGTTCCCTTGCCCGGTTGAGTTGTGTCGGAAGAAGACGTTGACTGTGCCGTTGCCATGATCAACCACCTTCCCAGTGATCAAGAGGTTCAACTTCACCGTCTTGATATTGGAATAGAAATCTCCCCAGCCAAAAATTTTTTTAAGCTTGCCCGAGGCTGGCCCCAAGTCCCTCTGTCCCCTGGGGTGTGGAGCGTGGTCCCGCTCGGACAGGTTGTCCAGGATATCCCATAACTCCCGCGAGCTGCTCACCAGCTCCAGGAGGGTCGTGTTCTGCAGTAAGGTTGGAGTTAACAGGGACTTTGGAGAGAGCAGCCCTCTAGTCTTCTGCGCTTGAGCTCTCTCCTGGGTCTTGGATTCACGTTGCTCTGAGCTTTTCCCCAGTTCTTCTTGGCCACAGATCCCCTGAACATAGCGATGGTGGAGAGTGAGGGATGGGTGATGGGTGCCCCCCTTTTCCAGTCTCACTCTCCAGAGCCACCCCACTTCTCCAGCCATCCTCTTTCCCAGCCTTGCTTTCCCTATTTCCCTTTTCTCTTGCCATTCCTCTCTACTCCTCCCTGTAGTCCATATTTCCCTTCTGCCAAGCGATTTTTCCCTGCTCTTCTTCTCTCGTGGTTGATCAGGGAATGGGTGGAAGGAGCCGGGATGGATCCATTCTCCTCACTGATGGTGCCACCAGGGGACACCTCCCTCAGGGCAGAGCACTTGCACCCAGGGCATCTCTGCAGATGCTGGGGAGAGGGTGCTATGGGGGGGGGATGGGGAAGGGGGGGGGTGATGCCCACCTCATGGCCTTCACAGTGGTCTCTCTGCTCCCAGCATGGCCCATGGACCCTTCTTCTGGCCCCAAATTGTGCTGTGGTCCAGTGGCAAGAGGGAGCTGGGAGCAGCGGGGCAGGATGGGGGACAGCAAAGCTCAGAGGTGAGTTCTCACCCCGAGGGGGAGGAAGATGCCCTTCACCTCTAACAGACAGGGACGGGCTCCTCTGGAAACTCTCCTCCTACTGACATGGGGGCTCTGCCTCCAACCCGCCCTGGACCCCCAAATAAGCACAGATGGGGGGCTGCAGACCCAGAAATAAGCACAAATGGTGGCTGGGGGGCTGCCTTGCAGCCAGGTGGTGGGCACCCAGTGGGGCTGGGAGGGTGCCCAGGGGGAGGGAGATGCTGCAGCCCCACAGTCCTCGGTGCAAAGGGCTCGCCTGGCAGAGAGGGGGGGACCCGAGGGGGAGGTCGCCCTGGGGGGGTTGTGCCCAAGCTCTGCCCCAGCTCAGGGGGCGCAGGAGAGATGCCCCCAGCAGCTCTGCCAGGGAAGGTGGGGGCTGCAGATTTTTAGGGTACCTTTAGCACCAGCCTTGCCTGAGAGCCCCCCCCCCCCCGCCCACCCACTGCGAAATAAGAGAACTTTTGGGACGCTTGTTTTTTTCCGGGGATGCGGGAGGCGGGGGGGGGATGGAATTGGGGGGGGTAAATTGATGGGGGAAATATTCCTGGCTGCCGACTCCCCCTGTCCCTTTGGCTACGCGACCCCCACCCCTCAGCCTCCCCCCTTCCCCATCCCGATCCCCATCCCCAGCGCTCACCAGCAGAGAGATGCTCCCCTGGATGAGGAGGAGGATGCAGCTCCGCGGGAGATGCATTTTCCAGCCGGTGCCGCCCGCCTTCGCCGTTATTGCAAATTTGGAGAGGCTTCGGGGAGGGCGAAGGTGGAGGGAAGGGAGGGGGGGGGATGATGATGATGATGATGATGATTTTGATTTTTGATTTTCTTTCCTTTCCCTCCCTTCCTTTTTAAGCCAGGGAGGGGAAGTGGGGAGGGGGGGGGTGTCCCCCTTTATAAAGCGGTTCCTAGGGCCACCCCCCGGCCCATGGTGGCTCCGGCAGCTCCCACCCCGTTGTGCGGGACCGGGAGGCGGCTTCACCTTCACCTGCTGCCTGTTCCCCTGCCTGTTCCCCTGCCTGCTCCTCCCTGTCTTCTTGGAGACTCAATGAAACTCCTCTCCATCCCCTCCCCTGCCAGGTCCTGGGAGCAGAGCGGCACCTCCGAGTGTAACCCTTTGCTGCCTGCAGCCCAGGCAAACCAGCCCCAGGGATGTGGGGGGGTGTGGAGAGTGGCTGGGGGGGATACCCGGGGGGTTCATCTGGCTCTGGTAGGGTGGGTGGGTGCAGCCAAGGAAAGGGATGGGGAACCGTGGTGCAAAGGAGTCCCCATTGCCCCTCCCTGAGAGGAGCATCCCGGGCTGGGGGTGGAGAATTTGCAGGAAAGGGACAAACAGGGGTGGGGGGGACACACACAAGTGGGAGAACCCACTGGGGTGACTGTCTCTGTCCTTAAAAATCACTTTATCCAGCAGCGGGGGAACAGGCAGGATGATGGCATTGCCCTCTGTCTTGGGGTTCAGCTCTTCCCCGTCCAGTTCTCCCCAGTCCCACCATCAGGAAAAGGCCAAAGGCTTCTTCTCCCACCAGTGCCCCCCACCCCGGGGAGGCTGTGGGTGCGCTGAAATGGGGGCACCATGTGGGGCGGCTCTGCCCTTTGGAAGGGGATGGACAAGGAGATTCTTTGGGCCTGGATTTATTGGGGAGGTTTGATTTTTATTTCTCTAAGACTGGCTGCTCCAGCGCTGCTCCCCCCACACACATTGTGTGACCCTGGGGCTGTGCAGCCTCCCTTCCTCCCAACCCTTAAAATCATTAAAAGCAGATAAAATTGTAATATTCCCAGCATCTTTTGATTCTGGGGTCTGCGTGTGGCCCCTTCTACCTGTTCAAAAGGGATGTGGAGGTTCTCCCTCCTCCCCAGAGGGTCTGGCATCTCCTTTGCAAAAGGTACAGGCCAGGTAGGGAGTTTAGTTTGAATTTTTTTGTGTGATTTTTGTGTCATGACATGCCTGGGCAATAACATTCTGCCCTTCCCTCTGCAGGGCAGAGTTGGGGGTGGCAAATGGTCGCCGTGTCGGGGCTCTGCTCCTCTTCGACTCAGGGAATGGTAAAAGGAACAAGGAAATGCAGATCCTGTTCCTCTTCGGGCAGTTTGATTTTTCTGTTATCTCAGAAGCAGAGGCACGGCCGGCAGCGTTGGGCTGAGGAAGGACAAGAAGCCACTGGGTTGCTGTTAGAGAAAGACAGATTTGCTCCTGGTGGGTTTTGTCCCACTGAAGGCAACGGTTGTCCTTTTCCCATCTTGCAGTCCCGGGAAGCAGCCTCCAAGGGACAGGACTGGAATCAAACCTGGTATTTTCTCAGCCCCCAGACGGCGATTCCTCTTCTTTACATCACCTCACCTTCCTCGCTGCACCCTTTTTGTATCTCCCCCCCCCTTTTCCTGAGCTGCTTTGGAAAGCTGAAGGTCTTGCAGCGATGCTAAAGATGAGCCAACTGCGGGGTACGGGGGGAAGAGGGGGTTCTGAGAGGCAGGATGCTCTCACCGAATGTCCCGCTACTCTCCCATCTGCACAGCAAACTGGTCCAACTCTCGGCTGCCATTGTGAAGCTGGGAGGGTTCTCCTTGTGGTTTTTGGGGAGGGCAGGAAGGTGGGTGACAAATTGGTGGGGTGCCCCGCTGCCTGTTGCCTCCTGGAAATCTGAATCGGGTTGGAATCACCCTCCTGGACCTTGAATGGCTTTTTACCCGTTATCGAGCCACCTGCTCGGTGTTGATGGCACTTGCTCCCCTGGAGTGGTGGCATCTGGGGGCACGGGAAGGCAAGCCACCTCCTTAATGCCAAGGGAGGGCGAGGAGCCTGGCAAACCCTGTTCTCCCAGCTGACCCGTGCCAAAGGGAGCAAAGGAGTGATGAATCCCTTAAAAAAAAAGCTTCCTGGTAGCCAGGGCTATTAAGCTCCAGAATATTCATTCAAAAGCAGTGCTGGGAGGACCCTGGGGCCTCCTAAAACCAGCAGGAACACAGTGTTAGAGGATATACGGCAGCACTAAGGCTGTCCTGGCCCCAGCGGGGTGCTGGATACCTTTAATAGGCTGCACGTCCCAAACTACTGTGATTTCGATAAAAGATCTTCATAAAACTTCCAAATGCCCGCGCTGTCGCCTGCTTTTCAATCACTCTGAGCACTGCAGCCCCTGCGTGGCCTTGATGGAGCGTGGGCTCGGGTCCATCTCCTCCCCCAGCACCGACCAGGATGTGTCCCACCTATTCCCACGCTGGTTCTGGGTGGTGAAATGCTTTTGGGGGAGCATTTCGGCTCCAATTCGGCTCCTTGTGACTCGGGGAGGCTTGAGCTGAGGTCAGAGCAGCTCAGGACGAGGAAGAAGAACAAGGGATAAAAATGATTTAATGTGACTTTCTGGGTTTCCTGGTGTTTGGAGGGAGCTGGGGACTGGAGTGGCATAAAGAAGGACTGATTTAGGAGCTGCTCTAGCTCATCTTGTGCTGCGATGGCTCCCTCAGGAGCTACTTAAATAGCCTGTGCGTGGTGAGCATGGGGCTGGCGCTTCCCCCTTCCTGGGGTGGCCGTGGGGATGTCTCCCCCAGTCCAGCCCTACATGTCCCAGTCCACATCGTCCAGCTGAGGGGCCCATTCAATAAATGGGACCTCGATGGTGGAAATAAAACCACCTGGGTGATTCCTGGGCCAGCATTTTGGGACAGGGTTCATTTTAAACACTGGCAAATACGTTCCCGGTGCTGGAAAATTGATGGGATGAGGGTGAGAAGAAGTGAGGGAAAGGCTGGGTGTTCCTCTCAGTACATCTAAAGAAAACTCTTGTCCCAGTTGCTTTTTCCCCAGGAGGGTCCAAGCTGGGATGGTGGTGGGGTTGGAAGGGGTGTCCCAGCCTCTCCATGGGCTGCTGGTGAGGATGGGGTGAGTTTGGTTCCAGCTTTGCTCAGCTGCTCCAAAGCCACATCTCCAGCTGGTGGGTGCCAAAAATGGGTTCAGCAAGTTTATTTCTGCTGGGTTTTGCTGATAGAGAAATATCTGGTGACCAAGATTGCTCCTTTTTTGTTGTCCTGGGGGGCATGTGGGGGTGTGATGCTCCTGGGGTGCAATTACATGGAGGGTGATGGGGCTTTTCCATCTTCCTCTGGTTGTGCAGCCCCCAGCACAATGGTCTGGCCACCCCAGCTGGGGCTCCGGGGGCTGTTGTAAAAATATATGCTCCCAGATTGTGCAAATTTCTAAAATCAAACGTTACCCATGTGTTTCTAAAGCTTTGGGAAACCTCTTTCCCCCCCACCCCCCCCCCCCCCCCCCCCCCCCCCAGGTCCAAGGGATCCAGCTCTTAGGAGGGATGTTCTTGCCATTGCAGAGCGCAGGGGATGGTTTTGGGGGGAAGAAGGATGCAGCCTGGGGGTGATGCTCACCCCTCACAACCCCCCCCCTCCGAGGAAGTGACCCGGGATACTGGGGAGCAGCTGAGATTTGTATTTTTATTTTTTTTAAGGTGTGATTTATTTGCAAGATGAACTGAAGGAAACCTTGACGGTGCTGCCAGGCCCTTTCCCTGCTCAGCCCAGCTCTGCTTTCCCTGGGTTTCTATTGCCCTCTAGTGGGACCCTGTGCTGGGAAGGTGGGTTCAGACTGGGGGTGCTGGCGGGGTTGGGGGGGCTCAGCTCTGCCGAGAAATCACAGGATGCTGAGCCCGGGAGGGAGTAAGATGGGGAGGGGGGAGGCTCTGGGAAGCACCTCCCGTTTACCAAGGCAGCTTTTCAATGACGCATCTTATTTTTGGAAGCGTTTTCTCAAAGTGTTACGGACCTCAGCAGAATTAAGGCTTGGAGGAGAGGAGAAAGACAAAAAAGGCCTGGAAAGGGGGGGGGATATATTTTTAAGCAGAAAGGTTGCAGTGACCTGAGGTGAGATGGGGGGGTGGGAGTGGGAAAAGAGGCTGTTTTTTGGCAGCAGCAATGGCAAGGAAAGGGGTTTTGCAGTGAGCTGTGACTGGTGACATGCCAAAAGCATCCACAGATGCTGCAGGGGGACCTTAACTACACGGGGGGGACACCTGCCCCCCGGTGACTTTTGGAAGGTTCATCACCAAAGGGAAAGAATCGGGTTCTCTGGTGCCGTGGAGGAGGAGAGATGAGGCACGACAGCACTGGCCCCCCTAAACTCCTGATGTTTGCTCTTGCAAAGCTGGAGCAGCTGCATGTAAAGCAGCGCTGTCAAGAATGTGATGCCAAAAGACAAAAAAAACCTTAAAAAACCAACCCATAAAACCAACAAAACCCCAACCCTGGGAGTGAAGATGCTCTGGGAGAGACAGCAGAGAGCGGGAGGTCAGGGAGACTGGCTTATGCAGAGACTTCAGAGAAGCAAAGGAGCACAGAGAGGGTGGGAACCCAAGCCTTCAAACGCCTGACAGCTGCGAGGAGAGGGAGATAATTAATTCAGGTGTTGATTAAGAGGGGTATACAGCCCGAGATGCTGTGTATCCCCCTGCTGCAGCCCTTTCCCCCTTCCTAGTTACTCCAGGAAAAGAAGCTGCTGTCCTCCTTTTTTATTTTGCAGCCTGACACCCCAAGGTTATTTGGCTGCAGAGGTGAGATTTCGGCTCCATGGAGCCACGGTTCAGTGCTCCGGCTCCTGCCTCCTCCCCGAGAGCTGCAGGATGGGCTCTGCCTTCCTCAGCTGGGCTGATGGAGAGGGATGTGCTGCCAGGGAGCAGGTGGACACCGTTGGCACCCAGAAATAGAAGAAAAGTTGTTCATTTATTCTTTGCTCTCGCAGAGCCTCTCATTAGCGGGTAGAAAACCTTTGCTCCAGGTTGGTAAATATAGTTATTCTGGATTTATTTGAATTTAGGGGTCCTGTGGCAAAGCTGGGGGAGGGGGGAGGCAGGTTTCTGGGTGCCCGTTGGCCTCATCTTGCTTCATCCTCTGCTGCATGTGCAAAACAAGCATTTTCCACACACCCCCACCCCCAAAGTACCACCCTGCTGGGGTTCATGTGCGTAACGCAGCTCCATTTTTTGTTATAAGTGTATATGATGGAGATGTTGGAGCTCTGGGCTGTTCTCCTGAAACCAGCGTCCGAATCCAGCTGCTGGATGGGAGGTTTGGCTCCACTGGATACCCTCCAGTTTGGATCTCTGGATCCCCTCAACCCTTCTCCAGATCCAGCTGGACTCCCTCCCTCCACCCCCCCAACCAGGTAGGATCCCTCTCACCGGGGCTCAGAGACTGGGGACCTCCAAAGAGGGGTTTGGTTTTGCCTTTGGAACATCAGGCTACTCTGTCGGATGCTGAAATATAAAATATAACGTTGCTCCTGGGAAAATTCTCTCTCGATCCCACTCCTTGCTCTGCCCCAGCTCCCCACTCTCTTCCCAGCCCTGCACTCAGATATTTCTCCTCCCTTTTCCAGGAATGGAGAGTAATAATTCCCAAAAGGTGACACCCAAAAGGTAATAGGAGAAGTAATAGGTAATAAGAGAATAATAATTCCCAAAAGGTGACACCAAAAAAGGTAACAGGAAAAGTAATAGGTAATAGGAGAATAATAATTCCCCAAAGGTGTCACCCAAAAGGTATCAGGAGAAGTAACAGGAGAATAATAATTCCCCAAAGATGACTCCTAATCGCAGCGTGTTTGCCCTTGGCTGAGGCAAGGGGACACTGAGCCCCCTTGGCTGAGGCTGTGGGGGCCTGTTTGGATTTTTAAGTGGGGAAACAAATCAAAAGGTTCTCCCCCTCTTCCATTTTCTCTTGCGGACACCTGCGGGAATCGGGGTTTTCCTAAAGAGCTGGAGGGAGATGGCTCAGCAAAGCAAAAGCAGAGCAAACCTGGGGGCTGAGGTGAAGCTGGAGCCCGATATCTCAGGGCAGGGATGTTTGGCTGCATGGGGGGGTGATGTGAAGTGGGGTACACCCCCCCCCGGGGAGCAGGGGGATGTTCTGGGGAAGGGCTGGGGGTAAATCCTGCCGGGGCCGGAGGGGGGGGAGGAGGAGGAGGAGGAGGAGGAGGAGGAGGCTGCGAACCGAGCGAGCCCTTCTGCCGTGCGACTGCAGAGGGTAGCAGGGAGCTGCTTTCTGGGTACCCCCACCGCTGCCGGGGATGCGAGGGCAGCGAACCCCAAAACCTACTCCCCCAAACCGCCCTCCACATCACGGCGTTATTCATGGCGGGTAAAAAACCCGAATAATTTGGGAAACTTTGAAAGCACCGTTCAACAAGATAAAATCCTGTTTATCCTGGGAAAGTCGGGGACCCGGCAAGGATGAGCGTGTCCTGTTTTGCTGCACTCCGGAGGATTTTGATGATTTTTTGGGGTTTTGTTTGTTTGTTTGTTCTTTGGGGTTTTTTTATTCCCACCTCCTCTGGGTTTTTCTGTGTTAGTTTTTCTCCGGCCAAATGGGAGAGAAAAGAATAGTCTTGCTTCTGCTCTGGTGGTGGTGGTGGGGGGTCCCTGTTGGTCTGGGGGTACTGGAAAGGGGGGTTGCTGCCCCTGAGGATGCTCAGATCCCCCCCCCTACTGGGGACAGGCGGCTCTGATTTCCCTTCCCACTCTCTGAGGCTGAATATCATTTCATAAAAATAACCAAAGAGGCAATTGGGGTCTCTGGGGGAGAAGAAACAATCCTGGGGCAAACAAAGCCGTGACAGAGGGGTGTCTGCACAAGGAGGAGGCTTGGAGCCGTCGCCCTTCCCTGCACTTTGGGTGGAGATGCAGGGTTTTTTATTCAAAGCAAGGCTTTTTATTTCACCTGCACGTCCTCCCATAGGACAGCAGGGCATGTGCAAGAGGCTGGTACAACCCCGGTGCCTCAAAACCACAAATCTCAGGGGGGTGGGGGAAAAAAAAGTCATTTATCCTGCCCGTTCAGGCGAGGAGGGGTGTTCTGCTGGATGAATCGCTGGTGGAGGTGACGGTTCACATCTCAAGCAGCATCTCCTTCCTTTGGAGCAGGACAGAGATTAACAGCTCATTTCTGCTGGGCTCAGCAAACGTTGATGCCACCGGGGTTCCAGGGCTGATCTGAAATGATAAATTGGAGCTGAAAAGGGTTCACGTCCCAGTAATGTCTTACTGGGTCACGTCCCATATTTACATCGGGGTCCTCTCACTGGGAAAAGGTGATAGAAACGCGATAACAATCTATTGGCACAAAAACTGCACGGTTTGCAGCCATCAGGGTTTCTTGCCCCGGTTCTCGGAGCAGGGGCAGCACTGGATGAAATTAAAATGATCATTAAAAAATGCTGCGATGCCTCTGGCTGGGACCGAGTTGTTTGCGTGCCTTTGAAAGGATGAGAAGAGGGGGAAAAAAAAAAAAAGAAAAAAAAAATAGATCTCGGCGTGAAAAATGCCCTCTGTGCTATTTTAGTCCGGACAGAGAAGAGACCAAAATCTTTACAGACTGAAATTTTTACTGCTCAAGCTGCGAGGAGAGGGAAAAAAAAAACCTTCTTAGCAGCAAATCTCAGAGGCTCAAAGCTCTGCTTTGGCCCCAAAAGAGCAGCTGTCGGCAGCTCTGCAGAGCTGGGACGGGCTGCTTTTTCCCCTCCTCACCTCTGGGCTGATATTTAAGTCATTTTAAGTCATAGTCGCTGGAGTCAAGGGATTTTTTTTTTGTCCAGCTCTCACCTCGTGTTTTAAATGTGCTGTAAACACCTGATCTTTCACAGGGAGAGGGTTGGGAGGCTGGTGTGTATCTAACAGCAGAGGAAGGAGATGTCCCTTTGAATTAACACAGCTTTGCTGGAAAAACCTTAATTTCTCAGGTCTTTTGGAGGAAGAGGGTTGAACTCCTCAGGCGCCTCTTCCCAAGCATGTGCAGGTGGGAATTCTCTTTCCTCTCACCTCCAAAAACCCAGTTTCCTCCCACCCCAGCTCATCTCTGGGTAAGAGCTGCTTTAGCCAAACCTTTCCCCCTCGGCCCCGTCCCCACCCTGTATCTCCCCGTGCCTCTCTGCTCCCCTGGGCTGGCTGCAGAGGGGAGATAAGTCCTGTCCAGGAGCCAGGGAATAATGCTAATGATTAATATTTATTTAATTGCTAGAGTGGGCTGGACAAGCGTTGGGTTTTTTTCCCCCATTGAAAATTTTGCCTTATTGAAATTAAAAGAAAAAAAAGGGATAAGGAAGCAGGGAGGGTGTTTTGAATGTGATGTTTGTGGTTTGAAATAATCTTGTTGGCAGGTTGGGTCAAGCACCCAGATCTCCTTCCTCCTCGTCCCCACACCTGGAGAGCCTGAAAACACCCAGACCTTGGAACCCATGTCCCATAGCTGGTTATCGAGTCAAGATTTTCAATATTTTCACAAATCCAGATGCTAGAGTCTTCTAAAAATGCATTTTTTTCCAAGCGTTAGAAGAGACCTTACCAAAACAGTAAAATTACTGAGAGCCACTCAAACTAATTCACACCCCAAAATTTCCTCGTGATACTTTAAAATGTATTTTTTTATTTCTTTATTTTTTTAGGAGCCCGTGTGGAGGGGAAGGGGGAGGGCAGGTATTCCGTGGTTTCCAGGGCTTGCACTCCATTAGCAGCCTGGGTCGGGTCCAAGCCGGGGGTGGCCGGTGCTGGCCAAGCACAGCCCCCCTCCCCCTGCCCCCCCAAATCCCAACCCGTTGGGCTGGGAACGGAGCCCCTTTCCGTCCCGGGGATCGGGTTGCCCAAAACCAGGAGCCGGGGCCAGGTGGTGTGGGCTTATTTTGGGGCAGAGGGGGGCGGAGGGGCAATTTGGCCTCGATGGGGTCGATTTGGACTCGATGATCCCGAGGGTCTTTTCCAACCGGAAACTGGGGGGGACGTGCAGGAAGAAGGGGGTAAAGGGGGCAGGTGCTTTAAAAACTAGGAGGTGAGAACACAGCGCATTGCACGTACCTTTTTAAGCAATATTTCTTTGTGGTGTGGGGCTGAAGCAGTGTCAGCCCCACTCCTGCCCTCCTCTCTTCATTTTGGGGGTCCCCACGGGGCGATGTGTGCCTGAGACCCTGCGTTTTCCCGGGGGGGTTTGCCTTCTCAGCCCCTTCTTTCCCTCCTGGCACCGATCTTCGTGCCCCATCCATCCCAGCAGGGATGGAAAGGCTGATCTGAGCTTTTCCAGCCCTTTGCCATCACTGAGCTGTGACTCTGGGGGCGGACACACACAACAACTCCTAATTACTGGGGGGCTCAACCCAGAGCTGAAGCCTTTGGGGTTCAAACACAGGGTCCTGCAGACGCCTCTGGGTGAAATGGGTTTGTGTGTTCAACCCAGACCCCCGTGCTGAGATGTGGCTTGTGTTTGCCTTCTCCCCCCAAAATAAGGCACCACCCAGAATCCCCAGTGAAAATACTGCATTGACTGCATGTGTCCCATCGTTACCCCCCACCCCAGACCCACTCACCCCTTGAACCTCCAGCTGCCTTCTCCTTGCCGAAAAGCAACAAATCCAACCCCCCAAAAAAGCTGCAAATCTCCCCCTCGACACCTGCGCCTCCAGCCCAGCCTTGTCCCCGAGGAGGGGACGGGGTCGCACGGGCAGCAGGTCCTGGATCCCGGGGGGTGGGGGGGGCACATGGGGCTGGATGGGGCTGTGGTCAATGAGCATCTTCCCTGCCCTGCAGGGCTGCTTTGCTTGTTCAAGGGCTTTGGGGGGGGGGGAATTTCTGCCTTTCTTTAGGCTCTGCTTTCCAGTTCACTTGGTTTTTAAGCCTTTTTGCTTTGATTGAGAAGGCTGGAGGGTCAAGTGCCCGGGGGAGTGTGGGGGGGAAGCGGCTTTTAAGCAGCGAAGAGGCTGCAACGCTCTTCTCAGTGTTGCTTTTTCGCTGCGAGAGCCCCATTTTACTCCCAAACTGGCTCCTTTGCTCTCCCCAAACCCCTTTCCTGCAGCCGGAGCCGGTGTTTGCCGTCCCGGGAGGGGGCAGAGCGCGGCGCGTTGGGTGAGCGGGTGCTGACGAGCTCGGGCTCCGCCGGGAATAAACCCAGATGGATTTTTGCTCTTGGAAAACCACGCTCGGGCTAACGATGAGGTTTTCCTAATTACTCCGATGGCCGGATCCCAGGCAGCGTAGAGCAGCTCGTGGATGGGGGCCAGTTTGGAGCAGCTGAGGCTCCGGGTCCATTGATGCTGATTCACGGACGATGCGGCGAGCGGCCGCCGGTCCCATCGCCTCGAGCTCTGGCAGCAGCAAAGGGGGCGATTCATGGGAGCCAGGGAGGAAGGAGGATTTATTAGATCAGAAAGTCCCCCAGTGAATGCAAGATTGTTGGGTTTTTTTCCCCTCCCAACAAGCCCAAAATGAGCCTCGGGTGGGTGTTGGGGGATCCCAGCTAAAGGGTGACATCCCGGACCAGCAAGAGCCTTGGGAGAAGCACCCAAAAGGGGACTATATAAAGGTTCTGGGGACTGTTGGTGCCTCTGTGGGGTGTCCCGGTCCTCCTTCCTGCTGGTGGAGGATTGACACGTGTCCATCACCCATAGGTGGCTGGGGCTCAGGGCACAGGTCCCCACCGGTGTCCACCTCCTTCCAAAAGCTGCGCTCAGGGCTCGTGGGTCTCTGATCAGTGGAGCCATGGACCCCAGGGAGAGGGAGCCCTGGGGTTTCCTCCTTCTGCCAGCGCCTGTTTATGCATTTTATCCGATTACTGCTTAATGCAAAATGCATAAGGAGCTCCTTGGAGCTGGGACAGAAACCCATGGCTCGGCTTTGCCGTCCTCGGCAGAGGAGCCAGCCCTTTAGGACAATTTCCAGCTTCAGTTGAATGACTTCATGAGAAGATTTCTCTGTCCTTTCTTTTTTTTCGGGTTTTTTTTTTTTTTTCTTTTTTCTGTATTCAGTTCCAACCAGTTGCTGGTTAATTTTTGCTCTGATTTAGGAACAAAAAAAACCCCCCATGTCCGGA
Organism: Scolopax mira; assembly: GCA_004320125.1. Taxonomy (NCBI): domain Eukaryota; kingdom Metazoa; phylum Chordata; class Aves; order Charadriiformes; family Scolopacidae; genus Scolopax; species Scolopax mira. The sequence continues at coordinate 72,672 of BJBW01008702.1, forward strand.
GGGCTGAATTCGCTTCACTTCAGCGTCCCAACTGCTGGGTCTCAGCGAGGCTTTTGCTGCCAGAATAAAAAGCTTTGGCACCGGGGGGGGGGGATTGGGGCTGCTTCCAAGAGGTCTTGAGCCGGCCCAACCTCAAAGACCCAGCGTCACAGCAGGGAGGGGGGGTCTTTGACAGCACAAGCCACCCCCGGCATCGTGGTTCCCGGTGAACCTGGCAGGGTCCGGGCTGCCGGCGCTCCTTTGACCTGAGACAGGAAAGAAAGAGCTTGTCTAACCCAACCCTGTTGTGGCTTTTGAGGTTTTAGCAAGTTAAAGCAACAAATTGTCCATTTAAGTGAAACTAACACTGTGGGCCAGTTCCCGGGGGAGCCAAAATCTGGGAGTGCAGCGGGAGAAGAATCAATCATTATTATAGGAAATCAAGCAAACTCCAAAGCTCTTTTTCCCTTCTTTCCCCCCCCTTTTTTTTTTTTTTTGGCTCAAATGTTCACATTTTTGTTTCCAAAGTGGACAAAGAGATAAGGATGGGGGTGCCTTTCCACACACACACACCCCCAGGTTTCACCCCAAAGGGGAGGCTGAGCCAGGATCTAAAAATCCCCGTTATTTGACCAGCGCTGCACCCGCGAGACGATTAACCACAGACCTTTTGCAAGCCCGGGAAAGAATTTCTCCAGCCTAATTGGATTTGCTTTCCCTATTTCTGCAGCTTGTGAGCTCCTTATTTCGTTATTTATAGAAAACATCTGCCTGAGTGTCAGCCAGCCCTGAGGTGGGAAACCGGGGCTGGGGGATCCCTTTGCTCTACACCAAAACCTCAGCTCTGCCCAAAGAAATAGCGGTGACACCCCCCCCCCCCCCCCCCCCCCCCCCCCCCCAAAAAAAAGAGCGGGGACCCCCCCCCCCCCCCCCCAAATGGCAGCAGGAAGGGCAGGGCGGAAAACCACAAAAAAAATTGCATGAAAAAAAGTAAATTTTTAAATTTGGCTGGAATAAAAGCAGGACCTTCCTCCACCCCAGCCCTGATGAAGGGGCAAGGAAAAGCCAGGGATGGTTTTTCCAGGTAAGAAGCAGACCCGCAGGATGAGAGAGCGTGGTAATGCTGACTAAGCCAATTATTACAGCTGTGATTAAGCCGGATAATTAATCTCAGGGACTGAATGTGGTCGGGGTCAACCTTTTCCAAGCTGGTTGGGAGCTGCTTGGTGCTGGAATTGCTTCAGAGAGGTTAATTCTCCCCCCTCGCTCCCCACACACACCGGCTTCTGTTCATCTTTTATGGGTTTGGGAGGCTTTTTCTCATCTTTTCTCCTTTCAGGGGGCTGAGGATGAAGGGGTTTATGCCGCCGATGGCAGCAGCACAGAAAAAACCCCCCTCCTCTCCCTCCCCATGAGATGGGGTGCTGCGGGGCCAGCTGTGCGCAGCTGATGGGACAACCCTGGGTGCCAAAATTGCTTTGCTGGGTGGGAAAGGGGAGGGAACCGAGCCAGGATTAACTTGGGTAAGATCATGCAGCGAATTCATGGCAGCTGGAAATGAGATGCATCCTCCCCAGTGCTCCATTAACCCCAGAGCATCCCTCTGCCTCCTCGGGCACCTTCCTGCGAGCTTGGCCCGAGGTGTAACAGCAAATAGGTAAGAGCCAAGCTCCCCAACACCTTTTATCCTGGTGTTTTAGAATTGCAAGAAATACCATAAAAAATACAGAACAAGCGATGTGCTTTTTTTAATTTTTAATATTATTTTTTTGGCCATTTTTGGTGCCTTTTATTTATGGTGATGTGTAGAGGTGCTTCATTCTCGTGTGGTGCCGGCAGACGATGCTGCCTGGGTGTTTTTATTTGCATCACGAGGGGCTGCTGGCAAAAAGAGTTCTTGGTTGGAGAAGAGAGGATTGGCTACTGATAGCAAAGTGATTTACAGCGAGGCTTAGGCCAGCCAGCTCCAGCAGTGCTTTTACGTGACGGCCTAATGGTTATTAATTTGTCTGGAATTTACTGTAATGCTATTAATCCTGATAGGCTTGTTGGGTATTTAATGCAAATATTTTAAGTGCTTCTGTGGGAATTTTTTTTTATTATTTATTTTTTTATTTCCCCTGGAATGATGCATTTAGCTGCACAGCTCACATGTGAGAGGAACTCTCGTTTTGAGGGAAACTTCAATGAATTTCGCAGCGGGTGTAACTCAGCCAGGCTCTTCCCCATCCCCTCGGGCAGAGCTCCCCAGGCTTGTCCGGCATCTCCATCCTCCTTGCCCTTAGGTTTCAAATTCCTCTTCTTATTTTTACTTTTTTTTTTTTTTTTTTTTTTCCAGCTCTGAACATCTTTTATCTCCTCTTTTTTTATTTTTTTTTTATTTTCCTTTGTGAGAGCCACCGAATTACCCATGTGCCCCCAGTGGGTGCTGCCAAACCTGCTCCTGTGGGTGACCCCTTTCGTTTTCCCCCCGCCAAGCCCTTTGATTCCCAGCTGGCTGGCAAGCTGAGCCCCGGCCATGTGTTTCTGTTTAGGTGGCCCTGATGGGTTGAGGTTTCCAGCGTTTCTTGGTGGGAAAAACGCGGCTCCAAAAGCCTTGGAAACGCGTGAAGGTTGCAATCGGATTTCGGCTGCTTTCCCCGCTCCCCCTCCTCTCCATCCCTGCAGGGAGAGAAACTGGGGGGAGCGGAACAACAACCTCCAAACCTCCCCCAGTGAAACTGGAAATACGTGTAGGACTTTATCCAAAGAGCCATTAAATAAATCACAGGCTGGGGCTGTGAGAGAAGCAGGTTCTTTTGGAGGGACCGGCTCCCAGGGCTGTGGCTGGAGCGAGCTGGCTCCAAGGGGGGTGCTCCAAATTCGGGGGAGGGAGGGGGAAAGGCTCTGATATCAGCTTAAATACAGGGAGTGCATGTGTTTCCCATGAAAGGGCAACAGGCCCACAGCTCAGACCCTCTCCAAAGCCTGGTGTGGGTGAGCAGAGCTGCCTGGGGGCTTCACCACCCCCTGTCACGGAGGGGATGGCAGAAGAGCATCCCTGGGGCACACGTGCCTCCTTCCTGCCGTCCCCATGGGGCTTGCAGCATCCCCAGGACGGGGTGGGATAACGCCTCTGCTCCTCTCCGGGGCGAGCGGGCTGGTGCTGGGGGGGAGACAAAGAGCCCTTTGAAGAGTTTGGAGATGTGAGGCAAGGTCTTGGCCGTGCCCCCGCGCTGAGGGGCGAGGGCCGGGGCGAACTGTCCGTTTCAATCGATGGCTTTATCCTTTCCTGTCTCTGCCCAATCTGGAGCTCCTCAGCGGGAAGCCAAGCCAGATGCTCAGCGTTCTGCCTGGCCAAGGGTTGCCACCCCTCATTGCTCAGGATTATGGTCACCCCCAGCAGCTCCCACCCCCCCCTCCATGCGTGGTGTGGGGCTCGGTGGGCATCTCGGCTTGGCCGTGGGGGGTCTTGCGTGGCTCGTTCCTCTGCATGTGCCTGGTTGGAGCTGGAGTTTTCAGCCTCCCTTGGCTGGAGGGAGGCGAGGGGGTTGCCTCTTGTGACCTTCTCACTGAGCCAAATATCAGGGCTTGGCTCCTGCTGTGGCCAAGCACATGCAACCATTTCCTTCCCAGCCGAAAAATAAAAAAGCCTTTCTGGGAATGAGGGGGAGAAAAAGAGAGGTGGTTTCCACTCTTCCCTGCCACAGGGAATAGGTGGGTCTGGAAATACCCCCCCACAATGGGCGCAACCGGGCGATGCCGACCACCTGGGGATGGATCCCTCCCCACATTTCTGCCCTCCCAGGTCCATGGAACCCCCCCCCAGGGGGACAGGGGGGTTGGGAGAAGGAGGGTTGGCAAAGTGGGATCACTTGGTTGAACACACCACCAAACCCCCCCCCCCCACCTCTGGAGACACCAGACGTGAGGTTCCTCTTGGTATCATTTAATCAGAGAAAGGTCCAGGGACAGCCCTGCCTTTTGGCTGAATGATTCCTGGTGGGAGCGGAGTGTTTGCCTGGAAAAGGGTGGGATGGAGAGTGTGCTTGTCCCCAGGCTCTGCTGCCAGAGCCCAGCTTGTTCCCGGCAGTGACCACTTGGGTCTCACAGCCCCTCTGGAGAGCCCTGGGAGAGACCAAAGGTGAGCACCGTGTCACCTGTAACCTGTAGGATGCTGAGATGTTTCTCGGGGTGGTGAGGACACAGGGAGGAAACACAGCAAGATTGGGGAGGCAGAGGAAAGATGTGGATTTTGGAGGGGAGGAAGGAGCAGGGTCCTGCTCCAGCCCCACTGGAGCCCTTGGCCACGCCAGGCTGGCATTTGGCCACCGTGCCCGGGTGGCCATGGCTGCTCCCAGCCAGAAGTTCTGTAATTTCAGGCCGTTTTCAGTTCCCAGCATCTGCTCCTGCCATCAGCCGGGCCTCCAAGCCCCCCTCTCTGCGGGCGGCAGATTCCCCTCCTGCCTTCCACGGGGAGGGCCAAGAACAATACACAGCAGTGGCGAAAACGCCTGGGTCTCCCCTGAACCCCCTCCTCCCCTCCCCAAATCTCCCGATGGCGATGGGTGGTGGGAGGATGGGACCCCCAACACCTTGGGACCAGGAGGGAGAAGGAAATAAGGGGGTTGGTGAAAGCATTGATGGAGGCAGGGCTGCTGGGAAGATGCAGCAAGGGGGTAGGGAATAATTAAGGGTATTTATAGGATTTTCCCATCCCTCCGTGTTCAGCGTCTTGCCCGCACAGGAGGACTGTCCCCAGCCAGGGACCCCAGGGCACGGCGAGGTTAAACACCCAGGGTTCGTGCCTTTTGGCCTCCAAGAGAAAAGTCGGTGTCAAAAGCAGGATCTGCAGTGCCAGGGCAGGAGAAAACGGCCTTAGAAAAATAAATAGCGTGGGTCACATGAGTTACTGGCTTTTTCTGGAGGAACAGAGTGTTTACACGAGTGCCTGGAGGCTTGGCTCTGCCTCGAGCTTGCAGGAAGGGTCCTGGAGGAGAAGCTGAGGCTGGAGCTGAGGCTGAGCTCGAGTTAATTAAGATGAGGCTGTCATTAGGGAGGCCTGGCTCTGCCCTTGGCTGCAGGGCTGTGATGGTTCCCTTCACACACACACGCTGCTGGATGGTCAGAGAGCAGATCCGGGACAAGACGGGCTGTGGGCGTGCACGGCTGATGATTTTGCCCTCTTAATTGGCCATCTCTCTGCTTCCAGACACCCTGCGAGAGCTACTGGTGGCTGGATCCAGCCTGAAGCCATGCCCAGAGACCTGAGGGATCCTCAGGGATGTCTGGAGGTGCCGGCACTGGGTGGTCCTTGCCCAAAGCTGGGGCTGTTGGTGGGGCAGGCTGCAGCATCGGTGGCCGGGACCACTGCCAGCGCCTTCTCTGTTCCTTAATTAGCAGCATTACCCGCCCATTTGGGCATTCCACGTGTCGGGAGAGGGATGTAATTTGTTCCTCCTGCTTATGCTTCCTTTTGAAGTCATAATCTGTCCCCCCCCTGCCTCAACCCCCCGACATCACAGCCATTACTGCCGCAGCTAATTGCGATGCCACGGGGGCAGGTGGGAGCAGCTCGGGGGTGGTGGAGGAGCCCAGCGCCCCTCGCTGGGGTGTCACAGCCCCTCCAGATGTCCCCATGATGGGGGGGAGCCACAAACATGACACCAGGACAGAATCGATTGGGCTCAATGCCCTGTTGGTGCGAGGCTGGTGACTCCTCTCCCCACGGCAAGCTCTAGCCCGGGGCTGCTTTGCCCAAGGGAATTAAAACGAGGGGAAAATCACTCCTTTGAGCTGCTGGGCCCTTCCTTCCCCGGGGTTCAGAGCAGAGCTCTGCGGTTTGACCCGCTTCCCAAAGACAACCCAGAGGTGTTAAGTGCTTGTAATCCCAGTATAAACATGACCCCACGGGGTGAGCAGCCACTGCCGTGTTTAACGCTGTCTGAAGTCCTTTGTGAAAGGCTCCCTGCAGCCTTTGGAGACCCGGGCATCAAAAAAAAAAAAACCCAACACACAACAACCCCTTCAACATCATTAAAGTTTTCCAGGATGTGACGTGAAGTCTGATCTGGCCATTCAGTCTGATCATCTGGCCACAGCTGCTTGTGCCTGATAAAATTATAAATTTGAAGAATCACCTGGGGACAGCTCTGTGCAGAAACCGGCCTAAGGACCAAAACTGGAGAAAGAAACTGGTAAGAGCCTGTCCAGTTGTCCAGTTCTGGGATCCCCAGTTCAAGGACAAGAACTGCTAGAGAGGGTACAGCAGAGGCTACAGAGATGATGAGGGGCCTGGAACATCTCCCTTACGAGGGGAGGCTGAGAGACTTGGAGAAGGGAGAAGAGAAGGCTGAGGGGGGATCTGATCAACACCT